>JAODAL010018088.1:0-75754 GCA_025379985.1 Phyllomedusa bahiana
CAAAAAGGGTTTGGTTTTAAAATCCCCTCCCAATTAAAAAAAGACCAATCCCCTTTGGTCACTTGATCCCCCTGCGCTCCACACAGAGTTTTTCCCCCCTTTGTTCGACAAGAACTTCTGAGTTCCGTAATAAACAGCTATAGTAAAACTGCAAAAGCCCTCGAAAATTGTTGGGAACGGGATTATAAAAGTGCCCCCAATTTTTAGAGCCATTATTTAGAATTTGGGACAAAGGGGAACCTTAGTTGCCCCCAAATGGCCATCCCCAGGTTAAACATGTTATATCTTTTATCCAACCGTTTCTTTATGACTGGGTAGGCACCATCTTCTTCTAAAAGAAAAAGTACGGGTTAATTGCATCTGTGTGGTTCCATTCTTTATGTACAGTGGACATCAAAAGTTCCACGGGCTGAGTGGCAGTTGTCCCCCTCCCTCTGCAACCTTTACCTTTTTGTACCTGCCTTACCCAGCTATATACCAACCATATTTTTGGCAAAGAATTTTGGGGTCTACAGGGTTTCCTTTTTTTTCCCCTATTGAATAGGGATAGAAGAATTAGCCACTACAAGGCAGAGTTTGTACGTTTACTATGAAAAACCTTATCCAAGTCACTATTTGTTTAAAGACACGGGTTCCAACACTTTCAACTCCTAACCCTTTTGTGTTGACCAGGGAAGACAAAAACCCCCAATATGGGGGGGGGGAAGCTTGCCCCTACAAGAAAAAAACCCTTCCCACTCCATTAGGGCAATTGGAAGAAATCCTTAGATTAACATCCTTCCTAGACGCTAGTCCCCGCAATCATAATACCATTAAAGAAGGGCATCAATGGCCCCTTGTTGAACTTGGTCAATTAATCCACAATCGAAACCCTCTTGGGGAGTGAATCCCATAGTCTTACTGTAAAGAATCCCAATCTCTAGACTTAGCGGATGCTCCCTTTTCATTGTACCAGACCTAGGTGTCTCTGTACTATCCATTTTCAAGTTTGTATGTGGTTTACTGCAGACAGTTGATGCCCTGGAGCTGTAAGCTGGACTAGTGAAAACAAGGAACTGGCCATCTCATTACTGTAGTAACTTGTCATTTAGCTTGTGCTACAAGTGCTTTACATGCTGCTTATAAACAAAAACCCTTAAACCCCCCCTTTCTAAATCTTGGGCCAGCTTTTCCCCTTTTTTCTTTGTATTACTACTAAATGCGGTTTCCAAGACTTTAAAAAAAAAAAACTCCCTACCACCTTCCACTGTGCTTAAAGGGGTATTCCAGGACCTATTTATGCTCATTGATTCATCAGGGTATGAAAAATAGAAAATATAAGAATAGAAGATAAACCTAAAATCGCCCGGATGGTCTCCTTCACTCCCGGCTGCCGGTCCGTTCATCCCAGCTAAAGCACGGAACATTCATCGTTCAAGTGACATCTCCAGCCAATTACAGGGCGGATTGGTCATGTGCAGGCAATGTGGTGGCCTGTGATTGGCTGCAGCTGTCACGTGAACGATGAATGTTCTGTGCTTTAGCTGGGATGAAGACCGGCAGCCGGGAGTGAAAAAGACCATCCGGGCGGTATTAGGTTTAGCTTCTATTTTTACTCATACCCTGTTGGATCAATGAGCTTAAATAGGTCCGAAAAACCCCCCCTTTTAAAAATAGAAAGTCCCCATTTTCCTTTTCCCATAAACACCGCGGGAAATGTGCCCGTCCTTTTCCCTCACTGATGACGCCACGTTCTTGAATCACATATTCGTGCAAATCATTGACCCTGTGGTACATGCTGACTTTTGGTTGCACAATTGTGATTAGGATGAGCGATTACATTTACTATCGTCATCGGGTCGATAGTCGTACGGCATTTTTCAAAAAGATATCCTAAAAGATTTTCGCCGATGACCCTTAAAATCTATTTGGGGAAACAACAACCCTTTATTCTTTCACCCAAAACGGGATGGAGAAGCTGGGAATTAACATCCACCAACAGTCAATGGATAAATGCTACATCTTGGGCAACACACTTTGGTTATAAAAGCCACAGAAAAAAATCCACACCATTCACTATCCCCTGTCTTGCCACCACAAGCATGACCCTTAAACTGCATCCATCACCCCAATTAAAAGTCGCCAGAAGGCAGTATTATTTTGAACCATCATGTTACTGAACTGGACCATTGAATATCCGTCCAGGAACCAGCATGAGCCCCAAACCTGCATGACCTAGATTATAAAAATTGCCGAAAAAAGGAGTCTTTTCAACCACCATTTAGTTTGAACTGGGACATAAACCTATATCTGTCCTGTCCCGCAGTATGAAACCCATTAAACCTGTCTGAACCCACAGATTAAAAAGTGCTGGGAAAAGGAGTCTTTCAACCACCATTTTATTTGAACTGGCCATTGATAATACCATAGTCCTGGGCCACAGACATGGCCCTAAACCTTTTGACGCCACAGATCAACAAATTGGCAAACTATGCTTATTTGTACATTGACTGTCCATTTAATATATTTTTTGGTAACTGACCTCAGTTTACAGAATTTATTTAGGGAGTTTTATTATAAGTTTTACATTATTATTTAGCTTTTTTTCAAGTGTGATACATACAACATACACTCCTCTCTGCAGTTGTTAAAGGTATATATTACACGAGGTAGATGTGTTAATTCGTCCGCACACCTCATAATAATTACAAATGTCCTAATTCAATCCCCAAACACTTCTATTTGAGAAGACATTTGCTCTCCTGGCTTTTCTGAACTGATTCAGCCAATCAATTCAATGTTTCATTTTTCCTCCAAATCCTTCTTCAGTGATTAGGGACGACTCCCCCTGAGATCAAATGATGCGACCCCATAGTGACATGACTCCACCCCAGAAAAATGTTAAGCCTCAATTTGCAATTTGTGACCAGCCCTGGGCCCTTTTTGACACTACTTAACCTCACAAAAATCACATTTCTCAAAGTCTGACATGCTTTTTTTAGAGAAATTTGAAGCTCACCTGAATTGCCCCTAACGGTGAGAGCCAGTGCTGCCGTCTACCATCAGTTAACACGGAGGTCCAGTCTGCCAGGGCCAGAACTTTACAGTTGGTGCGGTAGAGGCCCAGGCTAGCGTCCTCCATCTATTTACAATACACGTAAAAATGCCCTTATGACGCAAGCAAACGAAAACAGTCGTGCTGAAGCAGAGTGGCAGAAAGTGTGAGTAGAAACCTCCAGCCTTCCTCATACACAGACAAGCACCTGGGTAGCGCTTGCCCCTCCATATGAAGTGCGGACCAATTAAGCGTCACTTGGAAATACTGGTGTTTAAGCTCACTATTCCATCCCAGGTGCCCTTTTTCTTGCATTTCTTTTTTTCATTCTTAACTCAACGGGCTGGAGGAAATGTCTCTGTACTTAGTTTCTCTGTCCGTGCTCCTACTCCATGACCACTGAATAACTCTACATTGTGGTCAAAGTCTTCCTGGTACTCGACACTTGTACAATTCTTTCAGAGGAATTTGTTTTTTACCAGCCATTTGTACATCGCAAGTTTTTAGTAGTTTAAATTTCTAGAAAACACATTTTTAAAATAGGATGGAATCCCACCATGTTCTGTTTCCTTTTTTCATTGTATTAAATGGGTTGTCTCAATACAAAGGGATTGTAGCTATTTTAAAAGATCTTGAAAAAAAACAAGTATTTTGAATTTTGTGCCCTTTAAAACGTGTCCTACTTTTCCCTGTTTCTGACAGCACCATCACCCTTGAGCCACTCTTGACAATTGTGAAAAACAAATTCTGTTAGAAACAAATTTTTTTTAAATAGGACGTTTGTTTCTGCATTTTCAAAACAAATGCCCCAAAAAAATTTTAAAAAATGACCTAGCCACTTTGAAAAAAAATTTTGGGGGGAAAAATGCCCTTAAAACACATTTTTTAAAGGACCTTTTTTGCTGTATCCACAAAAACTGACCTCAAAACCTTTGACAATGAAAAAATTTTTTAAGATAAAGTGAGAAAAAGGGAAATACGGTTTTGTCATGAAACCCTTGCTGTTTTTACGTCTCCCACAGAAAAACCCCAAAAAAATGAATGTTGGGAAAAAAAAGAGAATAAAAATTGCAGTAAGAAATGATCTTTTTAAAAAAAAGTTTTCAAGAGGGACATTTCTGTTTGAAAAGGAATGTGAAGTAGACTGGCAAAATATTCGGTGACTCGGCAATTGGGGCCACAACAAATCAGAGATCCATGCTGATTCAATCTTGATTAAAAGTAAACGATCCACATTATCTGTGGAAAGGCCGGATGGTTTGTCTGTATGGGGACTCTCAGCTGTGTGAAGGTCCACTCTGATATGACGATGGTGCTGGGCAGGACAAACACCTCTATTGTCGTGACGAGTCAGCTCGGGCCATTCGTCATTTTGGATACCAGAAGTCTATTGGGTCCGGACAACACATGCAAAAACATCTGGTGTTGAGAGAGCAGATCAGTAGTCGTGCACCACGATCTTAAGCTGATCTTTGTGTGTTGGATGTGTGCTGAATGGCTACTAAGTTGGGGCTTTGACGGTGGTAAACAAAGAATTGCCAGATGGTCACCATTAGGTCTTTGCCACCTTGCTGCTGCTGCCGCTACGCCTACTTGCGGCACCTCTAACTGCTGTCACAGCTCAGGCTGAATGTTGTTCCACCGTGACATTTGGGGAATCGTGAAGTAGATGCAACAGATGTCTCCAGTTGATCAATCAGCAAGGTTCCATTTTCTGATTTACTCTTATTTGGGTGGGTTGGAGGAAAGTGCTTGATGTTTGTTTTGTACGGGGATCAGGAGGGTGGCCCACCAGTAACTCGTTGTTCCATTTTGATGGCCTTAATCGCGGAGGATATGCTTGGGAGGAAAAATGGAGCATCCAAAAGCATTCAAGTGAGAGATGGAGCCTTGATTTTCCCAAGCCTCTGGGGTGAGGGGATAAGCAAACTGTTCTTTCTCATCTTCTACTCAAGCCTCAAATTCGTGCCAACTCTTTCCAAGGCAGGGAGTTGGTTTATCATCGGTGTCTAGGAATAACCTCCTCTCCTCCGCTGCCTCCGGAAAGGTTATACACAGCCTTGACTTGTGAGATGGATTGCACCCTGAGAGCTGAATGCGCCACCCTTGCACTAGCTATGGACCCGTAACCATGCAATGAAGACCGACTGAAAAATTGTAGGAAACTGTCGGGGCCTTGTTGGATTTGAGGAGAGATAGGCTCTTTTCCGCATCTGTGTCTGTTCCTCTCCTCGTCGTGGGGGGGACTGTTGTATTCAGAGTGTCAACGAATCGTTCCAGAAACTAAGATCACCACTAATGTCTGTGGCCAAGGGGGCATTGTCGCATGTACCATTTTGGTGCTTCTTCAAAAAACTGGCAAGGGATGGTGCAGAAGCTATTTCACTGCCTCCCACTCTGGTGTGTTTTAACACCCGAGATACGTACCCGGCTTGTTGTCAGGCCATGTGTCCACTTCGTACTGCGTAATGGCATTGCGTGCTGCCAATCACTTGGAGATGGTGGCAGGGTGCGAATTCCAAGGCGTGTTGCCACGTCAACAATGAGACGGTTGACGCGGGATGGGCGAGCTGACGCTGCAAACGCAGTCTGGCGGGACGGAAGCAGGGTTGGCGAACGGCCGGAAGTGCGAACTCAGACCTCGAGCCTTCTTCAGAGGCAGTCCAGCCCGGGGTAGGCTCTTTAGAAATTTCTGGACGGACATGGTTCATGACATGTGCAGGATAAGGGCATCGTGCTCCAGCTACAGATTTAAGGGCGGACAGCCACGATTCCGCCGTTATCGCACACACTTGATGGCAAAGGTCTATTGTCACCCAGCAGCGCTCGGTTCTCGTTGCTTAGATGCCGTCTCCCACAGCTCTGGATGTGTGTGGTCCGGTCTCCAAGGGCAGATTAATTTCAAACGGCTGGTGTCTTGGGCCAGTGATGCCACAGAGTACTTGGGGAAAGAGCACCCTTGCACCATTCCCTGCGGTTTTGAAGAGCGTGTGCGCCGAGCCTGAGAGCCACGTAACCCAGAGACATTCCACCCAGCTCACCCAGTGAGCTGTCACCAGAGATATAGGGCCTTGGGGGGACCGTGTTTTATAGTCTTGTTGTCGGGTGGGGGCTGGAGGATGGACTTTTCAGGAACAGATGCAAGACAACACTGCTTGAAAATTTTACGATGAAAACGTGGTGGCCAGGGCAGGGACGGGCCTTTTCTGGCAAAGAAATGCCTGCACGGCATTGGTATTGGGGGCAACCGAGCGTAGGAGGGCCTTGAGTGGCGGCAAACCCCATCTGTGTCACCAGACGGAAAAGAAAGGCAACATTTCCAAGGCCAAAAGCTGGCAATGCGACATTCAGGCTTTTGGCTTTGGGATGGGGGGGGTTTTTTAGGGGATTTTTAAAGTGTTTCTCTGCTCAAATGGGAAGACAGAAGGCTGGCTCCGTAGACTGGACGCTGTACGGGTTTTGAGGTCGTCAAACTTGGCGGAAGGAGATGGGTAGGATGGGTCTATGGTGGTGATGGTCGGTTCTCGGGCGACGGTGGAGGCTCTGATGAAGCGGAGGCTGATCCCTGATCTGACTTGAGAGACATTGGGCAGTGCGGAAAGTTGGGTGGTGGCGAGAGGAGGAGGGGCGGGAGGAGGACAGAGGGTGTGACAGTGGTTGGAGCGGCGTCGGTTGGGGCTTTTTTGGCCAAAGTGTTCCTCATTTCACTCATTGCATTCGCTGCATGTGATAGACATGTTGTTGTGGTTAACCACTTAAGGTTCTTGCCTCTACTTATGCGTTTACGGCAAAAGGGGCATCTGGACATCAGTGGGGTGAATCAGAGGGCTTGCTAAAAAGAAGGCCCAGGCTTTGAAGAGGTCTGGGACCTTTTTGACGGCGATAAAGACGAGGGAGCGGGGTTTGCGCGACCGTAGGCTGTCGGGGAAATCATATCCAGCGGACTTCTATCGAAACCGCCCTATCCCTTTATGTGGCGGGAACCGTATTGGACAGAGTAACATCATTCTTCCTCACTCGTCCAAGAGTGAAGACGCTTCGCAAAGCAAAAATTCTACGGAAAAGACCAGGTGGATCCGCAAATGTGTTCATCATCATCAACATCAACACTAGGTGACTTGGGCGTCCTGACTTACTGCATCAGGAAGCTAGCGGGGATTACAGCAAGGGGCTCGCATAAGGCGTTGCGAACCGGGCCCGGGATTTTGGATTGACGGCTTCTTCACCTCCCTCTGATGGATCTCGTAACTGGGCGTCAGAGCAGACTAAAATTCATCCCTCTTGATCTTTTAAAAATTGCCTTCTGACCCAACTCGAATTTTGTCATCAACAGAGGTCTTCAGACACATGGGATTATCACAGTGTTGGGTTCAGACGTTGACATTTGGGTGCTTCAATGTTGGACGGATGTGATGATGCTAATGACGAATTTGTGGCCGTGATGGCGTGGAAGAGGAGGTAGAATGCTAGATGGCAGGTGTGATTAACACTGAAGGACATGATTGGCGACGATCGTTCGTTTAGCCTTAGATCTCACCAGGGGCCCTACCAGCGATGGACAGGCCTGACGGTCCTGCAACTGACGATCGCTGGCTATGCGTTATGTTGTCGCCAGCACTGGGAAGGAGGCACTTTCTGTACCTCCTTACCTCCATGTGACTACCCCCCTCTTTGCTCGATTACACCTGCCATTTGCTCCATGTTCAGAAAAATAAAAAAATTTGTGAAAGGTATGGAAATATTTTGGAAGTCTCTTATTAAAACGAACGGCAAATCACAGCTATTCTCAAAATCCTATAATTCAAAACATAATTGTATCTGGATTCAAATTTAACTGAACGGTGATCTATCAACAAATCTGGATGGGAAAAAGTCAAAAAATCACGATCTGTTATAAGTTTTGTGTCATAATAAACAGTATTTTTTGACCTTTCAATTCACCGGTGGTGAATATAGAATTGCTGTTTTAAGATTTACGTAAGATGCTGGCGTCAATGAAACAGTGTGGGGGGCCAAAAGTCAAAAATACACGTAATCTGATATGTTGTTGTGGGATGTAATAAACTGTATTTTTTGGCACCTTTCAATTAACTGTGGCTGAATATAGAATTTGCTGTTTAAGATTACGTAGATGCTGCGTCCAATGACAGTGGCTGGGTGCGCCAAAAGTCTAAAAAACACGTATACCTGTTGATGTTTTCGTAACGATACACGGTATTTTTTTGGCAAACAAACAAACTCTGTGTGACTACATAGGATTGATGGTTTGTAATTTAGTGCAAGGTGGAATATCAACAGTACAGGTTGTATTGGGTTAAAATTGAAACACTATCTGAAATGTATACCCTGATAATAATATAAGTGGAGTTTTGCAAGCTAAACCAAAGAGGACTGCCAAGTTACGTAGAATGATGTTTATCCAATTATAAGTTAGGTGCCAATAGCTGGAATTATTTCATAGAAATGTTAATAATAAAGAGATTCCACTTCCAATTTGTCTACATAGTCTTGGTGAAACTTTATCCAGTGTTTTTATTAGATAGAATGCTTGTCGGTGTTCGCCCGCGGGCGCACCCCCCCACGCTCCCACCGCCGTGAATTTTAGAGCGGTAGATGCTGCTTTAAAATTCTCTAGCTAACTACATGAAATGTTCAAATCTCTAATCTAACTAACTTGGAAGGATCACAGCTATAGTAGAGGTTTCTCTGTGCAGAAATTACTAATTTCGCTGAGCTGTTTGGCCACAGGCAGAGCGCAGGTCCTATCCCTATGAGACGCTGAGAGACACTGAGGCTGAAACAGGAAACGTGTTCTATGTAAAACAAAGGGTCATGTGATTTTTCAGCCAATCTCAACCATACCCATCCAAGTCATGCCGTCGCACACACCTATCCCCCTGCTCTATTATTTAATCTCTTTTGCTGGCCCAAAAATTACAGGAAGCGCCGAAAAAGGCGCGATCTTAATAGATGATGCACAGATTTTAACCTTAATTATCGCATGATCTGGAAATTTCGATCACCATAAAAACCCTTGCCGATTTCAACTTTGTCGATAAAAATCGCTCAACACTAATTACCACCCTTTTTTTCTTTCACTGAGCCAGTTGCTTATCCACTTGCACACATTTTCCCCCAGTCCAAGCATTCTCACTTTACTTACCAACCTTTTATGTGGCACCGTATCAAATGCTTTAGAAAAATCTAGATATATGACATCCAATGTCTTACCCTGATCCATTCTAGAACTAACTTTCTCATAGAAGCTGATGAGATTAGTTTGACCTTTTTTTTTTTGTTGAGAGGTAAATCAACCTCTGAAACACTGTAAAAAGCCTAACCTAAGGTTTGGATTACAGTTATGGTTGTGTTATGAATAGGGTTATAGATTAGAGTTTAAAAAAAAAATGGTTTATGATGTCCCAAACCCCAATTGTTTCACAAGTTCAGTCAAACCAAGGGCCTATTAGACAAGTCACAAGACTAAGGTATTGTGTGTCTTCTGAAACTCCACAAAAAATAATTTTTGGGGGTTAAAGATATTACAGATTTTGTGCATTTCTTATCACCAATGTACCAAGGAGCCTGGAACAAACATAAGTTAAGACTGTACATTATTATTATGTATTCTAGAGTACCATAACACCATAACTTCCAGGTCGCTACACACGCCAAGGTGTTCAGGTACATGATATAAGACAAGGACAAATACAATGATAATACTAAATAACAAACTGATACAAAAGGAGAGATGACCCTGTCTGTGAGAGCTTACAATTTACAATGGAGGAGGAAGGGAGAGAATAAGGGACATGGTACTTACCAATGAAACCTTGCTATTACTGCTTTATAAAGCACACTTATAGTTAAAAATATAAAAAACACGGCAAATAATGCAAATACGGAACATTAATGCAAAAAATATTTCTCAGTATTAATTACCTTGAGAAAAGTATTTTGAGGCAAGGAGACTGGCTTTCAGGAATCACTGTGACTTTCATTGCAAAATAATGAGTAAACAGACATAAGATAGTGTATAATGTGGCTACATGGGTAACTATTAGAGATGGGCGAATCGATTCTAATGAAGTGTAATTCGTTTAGAATTTCAGGAAAACTTCGGTTCGGAACGAAGTCGAACTTTGGGGTACTTCGGGTGAACGAAGTGTGCTTTTGATTGATAAAATGGCTGCGAGCACATGGCGCTACATGGGGCAAAGCACTCTGGGAGGAAGAAGGGCATAGCCTGCATGACATGTGCAGAGATGAAGCCAATCAGAGACCAGCGGGATTCTGTGACGTCACCGCACTATATAAGTCCGGGCGCGATGCCGGGAGCTCACACTCCTCTCACTGTGCTCATCAGGGAAGGTGCTGCCGCGGCTGATAGCTCTTACTGAAGAATTGATTTTTATACAGCGATTTTTGTGGGGTGTCTCAGCTTGTCTCAGAGACTGTTCTCTTAATGTTCTATTTCTAATTTTTTGGGGTATTGGATCTGAAATCCAGTGTGCGTCCACTGCAGCTGCATATACATTCAATATCCAAGTGGGATCTAAGCCAGTTCCTGTTGTATTCATTTAAAGAAACAGCGTTTTTACAATACAAATACCACTTCATTTTTGGCTGCTCAATTCTATTGCGCAATTTACATCCAGGGGTTAATTAAGCGTTGTTTTGCTGGTGTGCTGACCCCAAGAAACCGTCTTTTTCAACGGCAAAAATATATAATTTTTCTGTAGCCTAATTCACAAGCAAAGGTTAATTACAACTGTATCTCTTGTTGTGTGGCGTAGAAAACACGCAATTGTAACACGCTACAAAGCTACTATTTTGTGGGGCTCAATTCTTTGGCGCAATTTACATCCAGGGGTTAATTAAGCGTTGTTTTGCTAGTGTGCTGACCCCAAGAAACCGTCTTTTTCAACGCCAAAATATATAAATTTTTCCTGTAGCCTAATTCACAAGCAAAGGTTAATTACAACTGTATCTCTTGTTGTGTGGCGTAGAAAACACGTAATTGTAACACGCTACAAAGCTACTATTTTGTGGGGCTCAATTCTTTGGCGCAATTTACATCCAGGGGTTAATTAAGCGTTGTTTTGCTGGTGTGCTGACCCCAAGAAACCGTCTTTTTTCAACGCCAAAATATATAAATTTTTCCTGTAGCCTAATTCACAAGCAAAGGTTAATTACAACTGTATCTCTTGTTGTGTGGCGTAGAAAACACGCAATTGTAACACGCTACAAAGCTACTAGTTTGTGTGGCTCAATTCTTTGGCGCAATTTACATCCAGGGGTTAATTAAGCGTTGTTTTGCTGGTGTGGTTGACCCAAGAAACCGTCTTTTTCAACGCCAAAATATATTAAATTTTTCCTGTAGCCTAATTACAAGCAAAGGTTATTACAACTTTATCTCTTGTTGTGTGTGGCGTAGAAAACACGCAATTGTAACACGCTACAAAGCTACTAGTTTGTGGGGCTCAATTCTTTGGCGCAATTCACATTCCTTGGTTAATTAAGCGTTGTTTTGCTGGTGTGCTGACAAAAATAAACAGTCTTTTTCAACGCCAAATATATAAAATTTTTCCTGTTAGCCTAATTCATGTCCGAAGGTTAATTAAGCCTGTTTGTGCTTTTACATTTAGTAAAACACACAGTGTTTTTAAACGACACATGCAAGTAATTTTTCCTGGCCATTTGTGGAGGCAATTTATATCCAAGGGTTACCAAAGCTTGTTACTGGGTTCATTTGGAGTCAAAAAACAGGGTGTATATTTATCATATACAGATATCGTCATCAAACAGTGTCTGTACATTTTAGAACAAACAGTATGTCAGACAGAGAGGTGGCAGGCTCTGCAGCTGCGAGTGGCAGTAGCACAAACATTCCTGGAACAGGCCCAGGTCGCAGCACAGCAAGGGGACGTCGCAGCAGGGGTCACTCGGTGAGGCCACAACTGCCGCTGTCATCTTGCGGCCGTGTGTTGTTCAGCAACCCAAGGGTTCTTGATTGGTTGACTAGGTCATCCTCTTCCTCCCAGTTGACATCTGACAACCCCAGCCAAGAGTCGGTGGGAACCTCAGACACAACCATTAGTTGGCATGGCCCGGGAGCGGGTCAGCGGCCCTCACTGTCCTCAGCCCGCCCTCTGTCCCATCTGGTTCCCTCAGCCAGGGATCTACTATGTGGTCTGGGCTCAGCGCCACTATATAGCGAGGATGAACAATTTGAGGAGGGCAGTCAGCAGCTACTTGGCAGCGAAGAAATGGGGCCAATATCGCCTGCTTCTTGCAGTAGGCGGCAAAGTATAGATGTGGAGAGTGGCATGGGAGGTCATTTTGTGAGAGGTCAGCCTCGGCATACCAAGACCGGTGATGAGGACAGCAGTGACGATGAAACACAAATAGATGATGATGTAGCCGACCGCACTTGGGAGCTGGGTGAGGCAAGGGCTTCATCATCGTCAGGAGAAGAGGGCGTCAGCTTGCGCGTCAGGCAGCAGCGCAGCCAGCAAGTGGGTCGTGTGGCCGTGAGTCAGCAGGATAGCAGCAGTGTGAGGTCAGGAGCCAAGCGGCCACGGGGTAAAAAACCCGCTTCGCAGGTCCAAGAAAGTAGCAGCACAGGGGCTCCGCGAGGCAGCGACGGCAGTAGTCACTCAGTGCGGAGCGTTGGCGGTAAAGTGAAGCGTGGCCAGGGAGCTAACGTTGGCACCATGGCCCTGCGTCAACACATGCAGCGTCACCATCTGGTGGCCTGGGAGAAACTTGGCTCAGATGTGGTGGTCCATCTGCCGCCGCAGCAACAGCAGCAGCAGCGCCAGTGGCATGCATGCCATTGCAGCCAGTCAAGGCTCCACCACCTCTGCAGAAGGGAGCTGTTTCTCTTTGACATCATCTCCCGGTCCAGATGCTCCTGCTCCTCGCAACTCATGGCGCCAGCAGTCGTTCAGCGAGGCGATTGCAAAGAGACAACAGTATGCGTCCAAACATCCTAAGGTGCAGCAGCTGACCGTGCTCCTGTCCAAGTTGTTGGTACTGCAGTCCCTCCCTTTCCAAATGGTGGACTCTGCACCGTTCAGAGAACTAATGGCTTGAGCCGAGCCGAGATGGAGAGTTCCAAGCCGTAATTTCTTTTCCAAAAAGGCAGTACCAGCACTTCATAAATATGTAGAACAGAAGGTGGGTCAGTCCTTGAGTTTATCAGTTTGTTCCAAGGTGCATGGCAGCGCGGACGTCTGGAGCTGTAACTACGGTCAGGGCCAGTACATGTCCTTTAAGGCCCACTGGGTAAATATGCTTCCAGCCCAGGCACACCAACAACTTGGACAGGAGACGCCGCTTTCTCCTCCACGTTGTCAAACTGCTGCACCTGATCCAATGTCCGCCTCCTGCTCTTCCACCACCACCTCCATTTCAGCCTCCACAAGTACTGCTCCATTATACCACATGAGTAGGGCACAGCGGTGTCACGCAGTTCTACACCTGGCTTGCCTCGGCGAACGAAGTCACACAGGGGAGGAACTGCTCCGCGTCATGCAGCAAGAAATCGATGTATGGCTTTCTCCGCACCAACTGCAAATCGGAACCATGGTGACGGACAATGGGAGGAACAGGGTGTCCGCGCTGCACCGAGGAGGGATGGTCCATGCGCCCTGCATGGCGCACGTGTTCAATCTGGTTGTGAAAAGGTTCCTGAAGTCTTCCACGATCTTCAGAACATTCTGAAAATGGCCAGGAAAACTGTGCATGCACTTTATCCATTCGTACAAAGCCAGGAAACACCCTCTCGAGTTGCAGCGGCAGAACGGCCTCCCCAACACACTCTGATATGCGATGTTTCCACCGCTGGAATTCAGCCTGCACATGTTGGACCGACTGTATGAACAGAGAAAGGCCATTAACGATTTTTTGATGATCCAGGAAGACAGAAGTACTCCCTGTGTAACTTTGATGTCAGCCAGTGGCAGCTCATGCGTGACACCTGCCGTTTGTTGAGGCCATTCGAGGAGGCGACGTTATTTTGTCAGTCGCCAGGACTCGGGATAAATGACATCATTCCACTGCTTCATGTCCTGGAACAGATGCTGAAAAATCTGTCTGGGCAGGGGACTGGAGACGTGGTGACTTCATTTTGTGGCCACATGAGTCCGGTGGGGACTGAAATGGAGGAGGAGGAGGAGGACATTGGAGCAGAGCATTGTCTGGTGAAATGAGTGGATTTTCTACCCAGGTGACAAGAGAGGAGGAGCAGGAGCAGCTGGAGGAGGTGGATGGAGATGAGGAAGACGAGGCGAGATGACCCCCAAGCATCGTGCAGTTATACTGTGGAAATGGAGGCAGGGAGCCCCTCGGAGTCACTTGTGCAGATGGCCGCAGCATGCTTATTTGCCTGGCTAGTGACAGCGAATAGTCAGCATCCAGCAGAGGGATGGACTTCTGGCTCTCCACCCTATTGGACCCTCGCTACCGGTCCAAAATGGGAGCCTTTTTTCCCAGCTATTGAGAGGGAAGACAAACGCAAATACTATAGGGAAATCCTCCGTAATCAGTTGGCTGCTGCCTATGTGCAGCATCGTCCCTCCTCTGACAGGTCTGACCGGGGGGTTCCTCAGCGCTCACGTACTACTGCCGCGGCTGCTGGGGGAGGTGGGGGGTGGTAGGAGCAGTACCAGCTCCATCAGTAGTAACCTAAGTCTGGAGTCACTGATGAGCAGCTTCCTTCACCCGCCTAGTGAGGAGGGCAGTCGCCAGCAGCAGCAGCAGGACCTGGAGCAACAGGTTGTGGCCTACTTGGACAGCACTCTGCCACCTCAGTTAGAAGATCCGCTGGACTACTGGGCAGCCAAACTGGATGTGTGGCCGCAACTTGCCGAGTTTGCAGTGGAGAAGCTGTCCGGCGCCAGTAGTGTGGCATCAGAGCGGGTGTTCAGTGCGGCGGGGGCCATCGTTACCCCAGGAGAACCGCTTGTCACGGGAAATGTGGAACGACTGATCTTTGTCAAGATGAATTCAGGCGTGGATCGGACAGGATTTCCACACACCAATGCCTTAGGCGTCAGTCTGGGTTAAAACTACCTACCTCAGCCACTATTCTGATTCCGCCACCCGCCTGATGCCACACATCTGCTGACAGTTTCTCCATCTGCGTACCACAATCTTTACCAGGGACTGGTATTGCCACCCACCTCCACACTCTGTCATTTTGCCACTCTCTGACCTCATGCTGCTGCTGTGGCTGCTGCCGTGACCTCCACACTCTGTCATTGTGCCACTGTCTGACCTCATGCTGCTGCTGTGGCTGCTGCCATGTCCTCCACACTGTGTCATTGAGCCACTGCCTGACCTCATGCTGCTGCGCCGTGACCTCCGCTCTCAGTCATTGTGCCACTTGTGGCTTCTTCCTGTTTTCCCACCTCCAGAATGTCATTGTGGCACTGCCTGATCTCATGCTGCTGCTGTCGTGACCTCCACACTGTGTGATTGTGCAACTCTGTGGCCTAATACTGTTTTGCCGCCTCAGAATGTCATTGTGCCACTGCCTGATCTCATGCTGCTGCTGTCGTGACCTCCACACTGTATCATTGTGCCACTCTGTGGCCTATTCGGTTTTGCCGCCTCCAGAATGTCATTGTGCCAATGCTGATCTCATTGCTGTGCTGTCGTGACCTCCACACTGTATCATTGCGCCACTCTGTGGCCTAATACTGTTTTGCCGCCTCCAGAATGTCATTGTTCCACTGCCTGACCTCATTACTGCTCGCCGTGACCTCCACACTGTGTGATTGTGCCACTCTGTGGCCTAATACTGTTTTGCCGCCTCCAGAATGTCATTGTGCCACTGCCTGATCTCATGCTGCTGCTGTCGTGACCTCCACACTGTATCATTGTGCCACTCTGTGGCCTAATACTGTTTTGCCGCCTCCAGAATGTCATTGTGCCACTGCCTGATCTCATGCTGCTGCTTTCGTGACCTCCACACTGTATCATTGTGCCACTCTGTGGCCTAATTACTGTTTTGCCGCCTCCAGAATGTCATTGTGCCATTGCCTGATCTCATGCTGCTGCTGTCGTGATCTCCACACTGTATGATTGTGCCATTCTGTGGCTTCCTCCTATTTTGCCACCTCCAGAATGTCATTGTGCCATTGCCTGACCTCATGCTGCTGTGGCTGCCGCCGTCACCTCCACACTCTGTCACTAATGTTGCCACCTGAGCTCTCAGCTTGCTTTTTTCCAGCTTTCGCTGGCATGACTTTATCAGGCTACATTCCCGCTTGAGTTTTTTGGTCAGTTTTGCCCTCTTAAGTGCGTGTCATACTAAAACACAACATTGTATGAAGACCAAACTAATCTCCCTCTGCATATTTTAGCATGGCACAACGTTCTACAGCACCCTGCAGGCTCTGTGCAGCCTGGAAATAGCTGCTTTTTAACGCGATTCGTGCCGAAGTAATTCGGAACGAAACAAATTTTGTCGGAAAATTCGGCGAAGTGACCGAATCGAATTTTTGAGAAATTCGCCCATCTCTAGTAACTATATAACTGTTTTGCTTTTGATGGCTTGTCCATTAAATCATTTTATGTAATTTGTCCTCCAGATTACAATTCTGATTAGCTTGACCATTCATACAACACAGCACAAACTCAGTGTCAACAACAGATTAATAGATTCCACATGCACTGCCAAATACTAATTATTTTGCACCAAAAAAGAATAACCAACAATTATTTGTGAGCTGAACTAATGGATTCCTCAGTTGGTTCTATAATATGACAAAACACAAGAAACTAATTAAGTATCTTGGAATGTGGACTTCATAGTATAATTGGACAAGGGGCTGCATTTGGCAAATTAAGTTAATGGAATCCAAATACAGTAGGGAAAAAAGTATTTAGTCAGACACCAACTGAACAAGTTCTCCCACTTAAAAACATTAGAGAGGCCTGTAATTGACATCATAGGTAGACCTCAACTATGAGAGACACATGAGAAAACAAATCCCGAAAATCACATTATCTGATTTGGAAAGAATTTATTTGCAAATTATGGTGGAAAATAAGTATTTGGTCAATAACAAAAGTTCATCTCGATACTTTGTTATATATCCTTCTTTGGCAATGACAGAGGTCAAACGTTTTCTGTAAGTCTTCACAAGGTTGACACACATTGTTGCTGGTGTGTTGTCCCATTACTCCATGCAAATCTCCTCTAGAGCAGTGATGTTTTGGGACTGTCGCTGAGTAGTGTTGAGCAATTATTATCGACAAAGTTGAAATCGGCACGGTATTTACGTTGATCGGATTTTTTAGGTTAAAATCTGTGCATAATCTATTAATATCGCCCCATTTTCGGCGCTTCCTGTCCTTTTGGCGGACAGCAAATCAGCTTACAGAATAGAGCAGGGTGAGATGTGTGTGCGACGTCATGACTGGGATGTGTATGGTTGCGATTGGCTGGAAAAATCACATGACCTCGTTTTACATAGAACAGCCCTTCCTGTTCATGATCAGTGTGTGTCAGTATCTCAAAGCAGTAGGACGTGCGCTCTGCCTCTGTGCAAACAGCTCAGCAAAATTATTCTATTTGTTCACAGAGACAGCTCTACTTTTAGCTGTGATCCTTAGAACTCAGTTAGATCAGAGATTTGCAGATTTTAGGTAGTTAGGCTGAGAAGTTTAAAGGAGCATCTACCACTGTAAAGTCACGGGGCGGAGCGGCGGGGGGCCCCGCGGGCGAACACAGATAAGCTCTTTAAAGAATACTGGATATTGTATAGCAGACATTGCATTGCAATAGCTTTATTATTAACAGTTTACTGTTGAAATATTACTTGGATATTGGGCAGCCTAAACTTATATTAGGATACACATCTTTTCTAGTAACTGCAGGTCTATTTGTTAGGTGCAAAACTCCACTTTGATTATCAGTATACATTTCAAATAGGTGTTATTTTTCAATTTTTCCCAGTTCATCTTTGTTGATAGAGGTACCTTGCAGTTAAATTTGAATCCAGCAATTGTGTAGTCACCACAGGTGAATTGATAGGTGCCAAAAATACCTTTTATTATCCGTATACATTTCAGATACGTGTTTTTTGAACTTTTGCCCAGTCCAGATTTGATGATATAGCCACCTTGCAGTTAATTTTTAAACAAGCAATTGTGTAGTCACAACAGGTTGATAGGTGCCAAAAATATCTTTTATTATCCGTATACATTTCAGATACGTGTTTTTTGCACTTTTGCCCAGCCCAGATTTGTTGATAGAGCCACCTTGCAGTTAAATTTGAATCCAGCACTTGTGTAGTCACCACAGGTTGATAGGTGCCAAAAATACCTTTTATTATCCGTATACATTTCCGATACATGTTTTTTGCACTTTTGCCCAGTCCAGATTTGTTGATAGAGGTATCTTACAGTTAAATTAGAAAACAACCACTTTGTAGTCACCACAGGGGACTTGCTAGGTGCCAAAAATACCTTTTATTATCCGTATACATTTCAGATACGTGTTTTTTTGCACTTTTGCCCAGTCCAGATTTGTTAATAGAGGTACCTTGCAGTTAAATTTGAATCCAGCAATTGTGTAGTCACCACAGGTGAATTGATAGGTGCCAAAAATACCTTTTATTATACGGTATTCTTTTCAGTTACGTGTTTTTTTGCACTTTTTGCCCAGTCAGTTTTTGTTGATAGAGCCACCCTTGCAGTAATTTGAATCCATGCAAATTGTGTAATCACCACAGGTGAATTGATAGGTGCCAAAATATCTTTTATTTCCGTATACATTTAAGGATAAGTGTTTTTTGCACTTTTGCATGAGTTCCAGATTTGTTGATAAGCCACATTGGCAGTTATTTTGATCAGCAATGGTGTAGTCACCCACAGGTGAATTGATAGGTGACAAATAATAACCTTTTATTATTGCGTGTATACATGTTTAGATACGTCGATTTTTTGGCACTTGTGCCCAGTCCAGATTTGCTTGATAGAGCCACTTGGAGTTAAATTTGAATTCCAGCAATTTTTGTTTTGATTTGAGGGGATTTGAGAATAGCTGTGATTTGACGGTCTTTTAATAAATGAGACGTTCCGCAAAACTCTTCCATACCCTTACAAATTTTTATCTTTGCTGAACTGGAGCGAAATTCAGGTGGTAAGCGAGCAAGAGGGGGGTAGGACTTGGAGTAGAGGTTACGAGAGAAGGTAGCTCATTCCATGTGCTGGAGTCAACACGACATGCCAGCGGATTGTCGTTGCAGGTACCGTAGCCTGTAATTCGCTGGGTCAGGGCCCTGTGAATCTAGTAACAACAGCGTCGCAATCCTGTCCTTCAGTGGTTAATGCAACTCATGGCATCCAGCAGTCTTACCTCCTCGTCCATCCCAGTCGCTGGCCACAAATGTCGTCATCTCATCGTCAGTTAAGTACCTCATGATGCGAAGCAGCACAATGTCAAATTTTTGTGTACCCACACTGTTGATAAATCCATTTCTGTAGGACCTCTTTGACTGACAAAATGCTGTTGGGGTCAGAAGGCAATTCAATAGTCAAGAGGCCAAATGAGGATGATTTTGTCTGCTCCCCTCTGACGCCAGTTACTGATGCCATCAGAGGAGAGAAGGACAGCCGGTAATCGGAACCAAATATCCCGGGCGGTCGGCAATGCCTTTGCAGTAACATCTAGCTTGTTAGCCCGCAGGTCCTGGATGCAGTAATGTCAGGACGACATGTCACCTGTGTTGATGATGATGACGGACTATTGCGGTTCAGTCGTGGTCTTTTCAGCAGAATTTGATTGCGTCGCTTCATCACTGGACGAGGAGGAGACGAAGGAGTAGTGTCAGTACAGGTTCACGCTCAAAAAGGGAGAGGGCGGTCGCAGAAGTCCGCTGATAAGATATCCGCCTAGCCACGGTCAGAGGATAAACCCGCTCCTCGTTATCGCCGTCAAAAACGGCGCACAGGATCCTCTCAAGCCTGTGCCATACCTTTGTGCAGCCTCTGATTCACCCAGCGATGTCATATGCCGCCTTTGCCGTAAAATGCATTAAGTAGGCAAGATCTTAGGGTGTTTAACCACCTCTCAACCACTGTCTAGTCACATGCAGCGAGAATGCATGAGTTGAATATGGTGGAATAACTTGGCCAAAATAAGGCCACTCTCTTGCCTCCACCCATGCATTCCTCAGATGCCATGTCTCTCAGAGTCATGTTCAGGGATCAGGCTCGCTTCAGCCTACAAACTGCCGCCCGAGTACCACCAGCACCCACCAGAGACCCATACTACCCCTTCTCCTTCCCGCCTGTTTGAACGACCTGCAACGCCGTACAGCCGGCCAGTTCATAGCAGCCAGTATTCTGGTTCTTCCAAGGTTTGGGAGCTGAAGATTCACTTATAATGACCTCTAAAACCATCCCAAAAGCACCACAAAGAATGTATTGTCGGCATTGCCAGGCTTTGGCCTTGGTTAATATTGACATTCAGCTTGGTGGACTCAGATGGGTTCCCGCACCGTCATGGCACTCCTTGCCCTGCCCCTTAGCGCTGATGCCGCGCAGGCTTTTCTTTGCCAGATAAGCCGTCCTGCCCTGGCCCTGCCCGTTGTCATTTAAAATTTCAAGCGCGTTGTCTGCATCTAGTGGCCGGAAAAGTCCATCTGACAACCGTCCAACATGGATTAGTAAAGCATGGCCCAAGGCCGACTATATCCTGTGGGACAGATCAATGGGTGAGCTGGGTGGAATGTCTCTGGGGGTGAATGGTGCACTCAGGCTCAGCGCACTGCTCTTCAAAAAACAGCTGGGATGTTGGCAGGGCTCTTTCTCCCCAAGGTCCTCTGTGGCATCACGTGCATGATGTAAAACAGAGCCGTGTTGAATTTAATCTGTCCTTGGAGACCGTCACACACAGGTCAGGAGCTGTGGACGGCTCTCCGCAACGAGACCCGAGCGCTGGCTGGCATGACAGAAGAAACCTTGTGCCAGGCAAGGTTGGTTGTGCGATAACGGGCGGAAATCTGCTGGCCGCCCTTAATTATCGGTAGGCTGGAGACATCCTTTGCCTGGCACATGTCATGAGACCTTGTCCGTCACAGATATTTCTAAAGTAGCTACCTGGGTCTGGACTGCCTGATGGGAAGGCTCGAGGTCCATGAGTTCGACAATTCCGCCATTCGCACACATGCTTCGTCCCTCCTGGCTGCTCGTTGAGCATCAGCTCTTCATCCCCGTCAACCGTCTCATTGTTGATGTGGCAACACGCGCTGGAATTCCCACCCTTCCCATGCTCCACGATTGTGGCAGCAGGCAATGCCATTACGCAGTACGAAGTGACTCATGGCCTGACAGATGCGGTGCGGACCTCGGGTAAGGTGATTGATGCCACCGAGAGTGGAGCGCAGGTGAAAAGAGCTCTGCACCATCCTTGCAGTTTTGAAGAAGAACCAAATGGTCTGTGCGGGACATTGCCTTGTCAGCATGAGCATTGTGGTCGATCTTAGTACTGAACGATCGTGGAGACACTATGAATACAAAAACAGGGTCCCGCAACGGACCAGATGGAGGAGAAGACACTAGATTCGGAACAAGGCCTTTCTCTCCGTAGAATACACAAGGCCGACGCGTTTCTCAATATAAAAAAATGGGGTTCTTTCTTTAGGCAGTGGTTCGGGGAGGGGGTCAGGGCTAGTGCAAGGCGGCGCTTCAGCTCTCAAGGTGATCATCTGAAGGCATGTCAGGGGCTGTGTTGAAGCTGTGACGGAAGGAAAGTGGAGGAGCAGGAGGAGGAGGTATTCCTAGACACGAAGTTACGACGTCACTGCCTTGGAAAAGGAGGGTTGGCGCGATTTTGAGGCGGGGAGGAAGATGGAGGAAGATCAGTTTGCTCGTGCCACTAGACCATGACGGCTTGGAAATCAAGGCGCCATATCTCACAATGAGTGCTGGGATGCTCCATTTCCTACAACATGAGCCCGCATTAAGGCCATCAAAGGCATTAAGGCCTGTCTCTAGTCGAACTCCACAGGACCGACAGTTTCTAATTTTATCTGTCTTCTCTTCAGGCAGTGGTTCGGGGTCGCTTGGCTAGTGCAAGGCGGCGCATCAGCTTCAGGGTGCATCATCTGAGGATGTCAGGGCAGTGTTGAAGCCTGTGCCGGAGGGAAGTTGGAGGGGAGGAGGAGGTTATTCCTAGACACGACGTTACGACGTCCGCCTTGGAATAGAGGTTGGCGCGAATTTGAGGCGGAGGAGGAAGTGGAAGTCAGATTGCTAGTGCAACTCACAGAAAAAGAAGATAATAATAGGAATATATAGATAACGTCTCACACAGATCAAAATAAAAATTCCTGAAAACAATATCTTTAATAGTATGCATAAAAATCAATTATCCTTTATTATATAAAATTGGATCTCACAAATATAGCCACTATACAATAATGCAACTGTTTATGTATCAAAGTTACCCGGTGTATATCCAGTACTAAATAAAAATGCAGTGGACAATGTCTAGCCTAAGTACAGCAAAATAGACATCTGTACCAAATACCTATTAGCAGGGAGAAGTACCCTATACAGTAGGTGGAAAATTGTGGTCAAAAAAAATCACGGTTCTGAAGGACCTTGTCACAGTAGACTCCATTGCCCCGAATTGGACCTGTATATTACCAGATAATACGAAATAGCTCTATGCTATCCACTATACTGTCCTATCCTGATAGAGCACTCGCCCCGATAAGGGCGGACCCAACATCTCGGCGACTACCCTTACTAAACTAAATTATAACAGTCACATACTAAAGAAACACTCAGACATAAGTCCGAAGGTTTCCCAAGATATGGTTTTAAGGTGATAATATTAATATAATCTTGTGATGAGAGATGTTGATGGTCAATGGGATGGCATGATGAGGCAATGGTTCTTTTTATCATATACAGTTGCATTATTTGTTAGTGGGCTATATGTGTGAGGCATTATTTTTTATATACAAAGGATAATTATTTTAATGCAATTCTATTAAAGATTTATTTGTTTTAGGATCTTTTTCTTTTGATCTGTGTGGACAGTTTGCTAGTGGACTCCTCGGGACAGAGGACTTGGGAAATCAAGGTTCCATCTCTCAATGAGTGCTTGGTGGGATGCTCCCATTTCCTCCAACATGATCCTCAGCAATTAAGCCTATCGCAAAATGAACAACAGTTTACTGGGTGGCCACCCTCCTGGATCCCCGTACAAAACTAAGCACTTTTACTTACACCCACCCAATATAGTGAGTAAAAAATGAGGAAATGGAGACCTTGCTGATTGGATCAACTGGAGACATCATGTTGCATCTGCTTCAAGTTCCTCAAATGTCACGGGTGGAACAACAATCAGCGAAGTGACAGCTGTAAGTTTGCCAAGTAGCCTTGCGGCAGCAGCAGCTAGGCAAGGTGGCAGAAGCTAATGGGTGACCTCTGGCAACTCTTTATTTACCACCTCACCAACGGATGCAATACAGGGCACACATCCAACACACAGAGATAGCTTAAGATCATGGTGCATACGATATTCTGCGTCTCAAAACATATCCGATGTTTTTGTACTGTGTTAAGGACCCATAGACTCTGGGTATACCAAAATGGACGCGATGGCCTGAGCTCGCTCGCATAGCCTATAGAGGTGGTGTCTGCCCAGCGCCAGCGTGCATATCTGAGCGGACTTTCAAGCACAGCTGGAGGAGTCATTACAGACAATATGCATACCGGATATCCACAGATAAATCTGGAGCGTTTGACTATTCTTCAAATGATGTATCAGGCATGGTGCTCTGATGTTGTGTGTGGACCCAATTGCCGAGGTCAACAGTATTAGTTGCCGGTCTATCTTCAACATTTCCTCTTTTATCAGATTTGGTCCTCTTGAAAATAAATTTTTAAATTCGTGAATTTCTTTAGGAATTTTTTTCTCGGTTCCCAACTGTTCATTTTGCTGGTTTTGCTGTGATGAGGACTGTAAAAGTCTGCAGTTTCATGACCACTCCGTATTTCCATTTACCTCCACTTTATTACTTTAGAAGTTTTTGCATTGGCAATGTGTTTAAGAGGTCATGTTGCTGGTGTAAAGCTATAATTATGGTCCTTATGGAAACAGGGTTAATGTGGCTTCTAAGGGCATTTCTCCATCACAATTTTTAATAGTGGATGGAAGTCATATTTATAATTTTTGGGTCATGATTCTGTGTCGATACAGCAATAATCATGGTTCCTTTGGAAACTGAAATGTGGCTTTTGGTTGGCATTTCTCCCTCACAAATTTTTTAACAGTGGCTGAGAAGTCATTTGTATAATTTTTGCGGTCATGCTGCTTTGAATGTAGCTACAGTACGGGTCTATTCTAATAAAATAAGTTGTTTCTAACAGTATTTTTGTTCTTCACAATTTGTAAAAGCTGGACTAAAAGGGTCATGTTATGAATTTTCTGGGGGCATTTTGCTGTGACATGCTGCTAGAATAACAGGTCATATTATAATAAAACTGTTGTCTTCTACATCAGACATTTGTTCTTCACAATTGTCAAAAGTGCTCAAGGGTCATGTCTTTGAATTTTTGGGGGCATTTTGCGACTGTCGACATGCAGACTAGACATTAGGTTCCTATTATTAAATTAAAAGTTGTTTCCTAAGGATATTTTGTGCTTCACAATTGTCAAAGTGGCTCATGGTCATGTTTGAATTTTTGGGGGCTTTTTGCTGATGAAATGCAGCTAGACTAAGGTCCTATTGTAAAAAATGAGGTTTCTAAACAGACATTTGTTCTTCCAACAATTGTTCAAGAGTGGATCAAGGGTGATGGTGCTGTCAGAAAAGAATTGGTAGGACACTGTTAAATGGCACACATATTGAATAATGACTTGTTTTTGCAAAGATCTTTAAAATAGCTTTCAATCCCTGTTTTTGAGGACAAACCCATTTAATACAATGAAAAAAAGAGAAACAAAGACATGGTGGATTCCAATCCTATTTTAAAAATGTGTTTTCTAAGAATAAAAGTACTAAAATACTTGATGTACAAAAATAGCTGTAAAAAAAATCCACTGATTGTAACAAGGGGAGTACAGGAAAGAACGTTGACCAGATGTAGGTTATTCTGTAGTACATGGTGTATGGTGCACAGAAAGAGAACCAAGAACAGAGACAAATTTCCATTCCAGCACGTTGAGTAAAATGAGAAAAAGAATTGCCAAGAAAAAGGGGCACTTGGGTGGAACAGGGAGCGTTAACCACAGTATTTCCTAATGTGGTGAAGCTCAATTGGTCAGCACTCATACGGAGGAGCAAGCAGCTAACGGGTCTTGGACTGTGTACTGAGGAAGGCTCGGAGGTCTTACCTCACACTTCGCTTTAGCACTCTGCTTCGCATGACTGTTTTCGTTGCTGCGTCATAGGGGCTATTTTTACGTGTAAATAGGTGACGGACGCCAGCCTGGGCTCTCACCGCACCACTGTAACTCGGCCCTGGCAGCAGAACCTGCATGTTAATAGTATGACAGACGCTAGCTGGGCTATCACGCACCCAATGTAAGTCATGGCCCTGGCTGATGGACCTCCTGTTAACAGTTGCTGACCGCAAGCACTAGCTCTCACTGGTTGGGGCAATCAGGTGTGCTTAAAATTTCTCTAAAAAAATATCTTTTGAAATGAGGTGATTTCTGTGAGGTTAAGTGTGTCAAATTGGCCCCAGTCTGGACACAAATTGCACAATTTGAGGCTTAAAATTTTTGGTGCTGGAGTCAATATGGGGTCGCTTCATTTTTCTAATGGGGAGTTGGTCGCCCTAATTATGAAGAAAGAATTTGGAAGGAAAATTGAAACCATTGAATTGATTGGATGATTCATCTAGAAGCCAGAAGGGCTAATGTCTTCTCAACTAAGAAGTGTTTTGGGGATGTTTAGGAATTTTTATTACTTATGGGGTGTGCGGACGAATCAAAAACATCTACTGTGATAAAATACCTTAAAAAACGGCAGGGGTGGTGTGTAGGTTGTTTGTTATCACACTTGAAAAAAAAGCCAAAATGTTAATTTATAAGATAAAACTTCACTAAATAAATTCTTTGTAAAACAAATGGTAAGTTAAGCCAAAAAATATACTAGTGACCAGTCACTGATACAATATAGCATTGTGCCATTTGTGATCTGTGGGTCAAACAGTTTAGGGGTTCATGCTGTGGCCAGGACAGGTATGTTTGTCCAGTGAACTAATAGGTGGTTGGAAAGATCCTTTTTCCGGCACTTTTTAAATGTGGGGGTATGAAGGTTGGGGCTATGATGTGGCCAGGACAGGTATAGTCAATGTCCAGTGAAACTAAAAATGGTGGTTGAAAGATCCTATTTCCGGCTCTTTTTATCTGTGGGTCAGACGGTTTAATTGTCATACATGCGTAAGGACAGATTTAGTAATGTCCAGTTCAATTAAAATCGGTGGTTGAAAGGGACTCCTTTTGCGGCATTTTTAAATTCTGGGGGTCATGCAGTTTGGGGTCATGCATGCGTTCCTGGGACAGGGGTATTCAATGTCCAGTTCATGTAAATATGTGGTTCAAAATCATACTGCCTTCTGGAACTTTTTAATTTGGGGGGCATGAAGGTTTAAGGGTCATGCTGGTGGTGCCAAGGACAGGGTTACGTGATGGCTGTGATTTTTTTTATGTGGCTTTATAACTAAGTGTGTTGCCTAAGAACTGTAGCACGTTATCCATTTGACTGTTGTGGATGTTAATTCCAGCTTCTCCATCCCTGTTTGGGTGTAAGAATGAAGGTGTTGTTCCTCTCCCATAGACTTTAATAGTCATTAGCGATAATCTATTATCGACTATCGGATATCTTATTGATAATTGCCGATATCGACTATCGACCCGATGACGATAGTCAACGTAATCACCCATCACTATCGCTGAGCAACACAGACTTTCAACTTCATGGGGTTGAGATTTGAAGACTGGCTAGGACACTCCAGGACCTTGAAATGCATCTTACTAAGCCACTCCTTTGTTTCCCTGGTGGTGTGCTTGGGGTCATTGTCATGCTGAGAGACCCAGCCATGTTTCATTTTCAGTGCCCTTGCTGATGGAAGGAGGTTTGCACTCAAAATCTCATGATACAGGGCCCCATTCATTCTTTCATGTACATGGATCAGTCATCCTGGTCCCTTTGCAGAGAAAAAGCCTCAAAGCATGATGTTGCCACCCCCATGCTTCACAGTAGGTATGGTGTTCTTCGGATGCAACTCAGCATTCTCTCTCCTCCAAACAGGATGAATTGTGTTTCTACCAAACAGTTCTATTTTGGTTTCATCTGACCATATGACGTTCTCCCAATACTCTTCTGGATAATCCAAATGCTCTCTAGCAAACTTCAGACAGGCCTGGACATGTACTGGCTTAAGCAGGGGACCACGTCTGGCAATGCCGGATCTGAGTCCCTGGCGGCGTATGTGTGTGTGTAGTGGTAGCCTTTGTTACATTGGTCCCAGCTCTCTGCAGGTCATTCACTATATCCCCCGTGTGATTCCGGGATTTTTGCTCACCATTCTTGAGATCATTTTGACCCCACGGTTGAGATCTTGCATGGAGCCCCAGATCGAGGGAGATTATCAGTGGTCTTGTATGTCTTCCATTTTCTAATTATTGCCTCTACAGTTGATTTCTTCACACCAAGCTGCTTGCCTATTGCAGAATAAGTCTTCCCAGCCTGGTGCAGGGTTACAATATTGTTTCTGGTGTCCTGCAACAGCTCTTTGGTCTTCACCATAGTGGAGTTTGGATTGTGACTGTTTGAAGTTGTGGACAGGTGTCTTTTATACTGATAACAAGTTCAAACAGGTGCCATTACTACAAGTAATGAGTGGAGGGAAGAGGAGCCTCTTAAATAAGAAGTTACAGGTCTGTGAGAGCCAGAAATCTTGCTTGTTCGTAGGTGACCAAATATTTATTTTCCACCATAATTTTCAAATACATTCTTTCCAAATCAGACAATGTGATTTTCGGGATTTGTTTTCTCATTGTGTCTCTCATAATTGAGGTTTACCTATGATGTCAATTAGAGGACGCTCTCATCAAGAGGGAGAACTTTCACAATTGGTGGCTGACTAAATACTTTTTTCCCCATTGTATCTGCAAGAGCAACTGTTTGGGACTAAGATAGAAGTTATATAAAAGAAATGAGATTTAAATATTAAAGTCAATATCCTGCAAACATTCAAATATTATTATTTAATATAATACTCTGTCTTTTTTGTCTGTTTTATGTGTGGCTGAAAAGAATGTTAGTCTAAATGTTTTTTAAATTTACCTCTCAGTCTTGGCAAATTTCCATTTAATGTGAATGAGTAGATTTAGGCCTTACTTACCATATTGCACAAGTCTGCATGATAATAGATATCAAAGATAAAGGGTTGGTGTAAGGTACCTTGGAGAGCTAGGAAAAGAGTAATCTGACACAAGGGAAAGCTGTGGAAGGGAACACACCATGTCTTTAAAGTAAAACACACTGTCCTGATACTGGCTTTTTAATAGGTGAAACACAATTTAGGATCATAGCCCTGGAGAACTATGTTGTGATTTAATTCAGTGTTGGGTTCTTGGCAGTGAGAAACAATGGTCTATAGCATAGGAGCGCTGGCAATAAGGCATTTTGGCATATGGAACGGCTTTATCCCTTAATAACCAAGACAGTTTGACCCTTAATGACTCGGTACATTTTTTGGATCCAGCGTCTTTTTACTTTTCATTGCTGTATGAAACCTTGCTTTTTTTGGAAGAAATAGTTGTAGATTTTGTCTTGTTTAGGAGTACATACTGTGATGAGCTGGAGTTTATCCTCAGTTTCAGCCACAAGTTTCGGCGTAAGACTACATCAAAGAGTGAAGTCTAAGGGATCCCTGATTTTAACCCTTTAACTCCTTGGACAAGGAATCTAGGTTTTGCTGCAGGGAACTCCCCGGTTGCTACTCCTGATGTGAGTCAAACAGATGTGGTGGTTGCTCCATGATGGCAGCTGCAGAATAAGATCCTTAGGGGCCAGTCTAATAAAACTTTTGGATGGTCAAAAATGGTTTAAAAGGGTTGTTCAGTCAAAAAAATAATGTTGTAACCTATACCTCTCCCAAAGTTAGGCACTTCTCTGATGTACTTTCATTAAATTTCCTGTAGGTTTCTTGCAGTTCTATATCAGCTGTTTCATGATAAGAAGAACAGTAGTTCTTTGTGTCTAGACACACAGAAAACAGCTTTGTGGCAAGTCCAGAAGATCAGGTGACTGAAGACGTGTGGCTTTTCATGGCAGTGTTTGAAGTCACACCTCTTTGGTCCTGTCTCTTAAGGCATTCAATATGAGAAAACATGGGATGTGCGCTAAGACTGAGGTTGGTAGGGAGGAAAGGGGGAAGGCAGATGAAGCACAGCAAAGGATCCTCAGGCTTATAGTTTTATAGTGCAAATGAAACAGCTTTCAGTCCAGAAAAACTGCTGTTCAGCTCCAGAGAAGGGAGCTACATACAGTACAAGAAATACACAAAGTAGCTAAGAACACATCATATGGAGAATAATTAAAGGCATTTTTTGGGGGGTTCACTGAACAACCCATTTAAAGAGGTTGTCTCACTGTTCTGCTTCACAGAGCTTGCTCTTAACAGTCAACTTAAGGCTCCCACTTCCTGGTCAGGCTGAGGTTGGTTCTACAGCAGTGATTGTCATATCAGCTTTGCTGTTCCAAGCTGATCCTGGTAGAGGGACATCAGTGCTGGAGGTTTCTAAACAGTAGTGAACAAGGCTACAGAGCTCTAAAGAGTTAAAGTTTGTCAGAAAGAAGCATAAACAAGCTCCATCTTTTAGATAAGAAATAGCATGAGTGATGTCACCATCCCGCTCACTGCTGCTAGATCCTGTTAGAGTAGAGTAGTTGGTCAGCAATCTAGGGAAGCTTGTATACACAAGCAGAAGATAATAACTGCTCTAACTCGGAAGGAAAGCAAAATCAGGAGAGCAATGTATTTGGTAATAGTCTTTATCTACCTCTACCTATATGTTTAAACCTTATCAATATAATGGAAATATACCTTTAAAAAAGGGAGCAGTACAGTATGTCAAATAACAGGAGGAAAACAAGTAGTCTAGTGTTTAGAATTAGTAGCAGAGAATGTAAATTTCCACCAATGAGAATGACACAGCGGGCACACTTTCTATTTCCACTGAGCATTTCCACTTCTACAGTAACTGCTTTGTAAACTTTGTTATCATTGCACAAACAAGTAATTTAGGTTATTTGTGAATCAAAAATCTAGTTTTCCTCAGTTCTGCTGAACCAATTGTTAAAAGTACAGCTAGTTTGCAGAACGAGGAAAAAGCAGTGCCCCAACCTGGTCTGGCAAATTCCTTGCAGCGGAAGTCTTACGACAGCTGCTTAACACAGGAAAACCCTACAAGAAATTTTATTTGAATTTCTGCATAGAAGCTGCCAGTTACTTTGGCGTAATAATGTCCCTTTACATTGTATGTAGCCTGTGAGAGCTTAGACACAGTGAGGAGGAATGGACAAGGTCTGGACACAAAAGGATCAGCTGTCCACTTTCTCTTTTGGCTTCAGCATAGGGAGGGGTGCCATCTTGGATCCAGAGATCAAGTATCCCCCTCCCGAATGTACCTAACTAATGGGGAGCCTCTATATCTGCATATTAAGGGGGCTATATAACTACCTACTAAATGAGAGGCCTATGTACCTATGTACCTTCAAGTGGGAAGTCTATATACCTACCTACCTAGTTAATTATGGGACCTATATAACTACCTTCCTACTTAATGAGTGGCTTTTATACTTACCTGCTTAATAGGGGACCTATATACGTACCTGTCCAATTGGGATTTATCTACTTAAAAGGGGGTCCACATGTATGTCTACATAATTTGGGGGTGCACCTACCTACAATATTGCGGTCCCAAAACAAAACTAAAGCGTGCAGAAACAAGTGTCCTATAGTCATATGGGAGTACTTTTACTGTTAGAGTCACAATTACCTTTTGGGGCGCTATAAATGGGCAGCTTATACAGGTGTAGGGGACAGGTAGGGATGTGCTGAAAAAGTAAGGATTATAAGATGTGTGGCAAATTCTTCAGGGATGACCTGAGCAGCTATCTGAACACTTTGTGGTCCCTATAGGGCTGTATTGTAGTTTGTATTGGTACTTGTATAGTGGCTGCATTCCCTGATTGTAAAAGCGAATGTATGCCAGGTCGGGACCCTGTAATTAGGGGGTTTTATGCACCAATTGATGGTGTTTATTTTAGAAAGTGGTGAGGTGCATCACCAATACAAAATTAATGGCAGATCTTGTATGTGAGCTGGTGGGGGTTTTGTGCCAAGGCTACCTTTTAGTCCCCGTCCGGCCCTGCTGACAGACCTACCCAGGCAACCTAACCTCCAACCGCCCTTTGAAGACAACCATAATTCTGATGTTGCCCTCGATAAAACTGAGTTTGAAACACCTGACTTAGAGCATTCAGTTTCATTAACCCTTTCCAATATGCTTACAAAGGCTTACATACTAATAAGAGTTAAAGCTTAGCTTTCCATCTTATTTAACAAGATACAATCCCTTGGAGGTAAATTCTCTATGTCCATTTTTGACTGTGTTGGGAATCCCAGTTTAATTAAATACATTGCTATGAGCAGTGTAATCCAAGCAAAGCAGAGACTGAAAAAGCACAATGCATAGTGTCTGTGTGATCAATTTACATTCATTTGGACTAATGTGTCATCTTCACCTCAAAGCTGTTGGTTTTAATTTTCAGGGATGTTTTAAGTGTTGTTGGATTTCCCATTTTTTTCTGCTCTTTGCCTGCTTACTGCCATAATGTATCTATTATATTTACATTCTTTTAATTCCCACAGTTGCCAAAGTCAATGTCTCTTTCCTAGAATTGCTATCAGTTTTAATTTAAATAGCCTCATACATCATCGTTTTGGCTGCATTTCTCTTTTAGATGCAAGTTGGGTTTAATAGGTCTATTCTGTTTTCTACTCAGTAATAGGAGGGAAATCCACTTGCAAATTTTTTCCATATCAATTATTTTCTGAAGAAGCCTTTGAAGTGCCAGGAATGTATTCAATGTACCATGGGGGATGCCTACACAAGTGAAGGGAATTCTACAGTACATTACCCTATACAGTACAACAGCGTGTTATGTGTTCTCATAGGCTGAAGCATGGGTGTTTCTCTTAGCAGCAACACTAGTGCACGACTAGGAGGTTTCAAACTGTCTCACATGGGAGTCTCATGAGCTCAAAGCTTGTATAAATGAGTCGAACATTATACATTACAATTATAAAATCTAATCATCTTGTATGATCCCATAACCCCGCATAGACCTGAAAGAGATATTTTTAGTAGAGGCATCACATTCGTGTTGAATAAGTAATCTGTTGGGCTACCAGAGCTTTTTGCTGGCTTTACATAATGGAGCAAAAACTGAGTGTACTGTTGTTCTGAAATAGATAGAATAGCTCTTAACCACCCTCTTTTCTTGCCTGACCTCTCCTTCCTCTATATTCATCCATAACCATTCTGGGTTGTTTTTTTTGTATTTGCTAAAAAATAAAAGGGGGATGTTGGTAGAAAGATGGAGCCCTAATTTTTAATAATAGTAAAGAACAACTGGCTTTTAGTTCTAGTTTTTTGTTTTAAGGATTTGAACCCTCACAAGAGCTCACATTATGGATAGAGAGAATACCTGCTGTAATGACCCCTGATTGCAACAATATTTAAAGGACACTTCTACCATTAAAAAAAAAAAAAGTATTCTTGTTAAAATCAGTATTTCTGAAAGACAGGTAAAAAATGTTATTTGAATTTTTGCGATTTATTTTTTTGTCTCGGCAATCGTATGCAATTGAAAATTACATATAAAATCCTGCCCTTATTTAGATGAACTAATTAAGAGATAAAACTTTGCATACTTCTAGAGAGAAAATACAAACAGACAGGAGGGAGTTATTAAAACATCACAGGAAAGATAATGGTCTGTCATGAGATTGGATTGTTTTTTTCCACCACTTTCAGTCCTTAATTTTCGCAAATAATTTCCATAATAGAAAACATTTACCCCTTTATACGTGACAGAAGGTTTACAAATGAGTATACAATGCGCTTCATGTAGAGCACCCACCCTGGCCTTTTTTCTCTCCTCTAGTTTGCCGAGGAGCATTACCAAGTAAGTTAATACTTGGTTCAACACTGAAGGATTCTATAAATGCGGACGCAGTAGATGTACAGCTTGTCATTTTGCAAAATGTGTGGACAAATTTTCTTAATTTATCAATAGGAACATATATTGCATTAATTCTTTCATCAATTTTACAGTAATATATTTGATTAGCTGCAACATTTATAAGGTACAATTTGTTGGGCGTACCACCATCTCTTTAAAAATAAGAATTCATAGACACCTCTCTGATGCAGTTAGAATCAATGTTTTGAGAGCCTCGATGGTCTCTCTGCGCTTTTCGGAAGTACACTTAGGAGAGACGAGTACTTTGATGTTCATTGGCATAGAGAAGGTCATGAGGTCAGAAAGGGGTGAAGACTTTCACAGGAAGTTGTTAGAGAATCGTGGTGGAACTACTACCCGGGCACTAGAGTTCCGAATGGACTCAATGTAAGAAATGGTTTATCATATCATTACTAATATTATTACGATCAATATTTGATGCATTGTAATGTTTGTTTTTTAAACTAATTTTATGTAGTACACTATTTTTATACTTATATTTATATTTTGGTCTCACCATATCCGGTGATTTGACATGTCACATGACCAACATATGTGCTATTTTGTATAATGAGCGCTCTGTTAGAGCTACTGTACGACTAAGGATGTATGATCCGAAATGAGTCATCAATCTAATGATGCATGTGGATATGTAAGTATTACTCTTTTCCACACTATTTTGGAATTGGACATTTTTATGGATTTTGACAATAAAATGGAAGTATTTTATTAACTATTGGGACTGTTTGGATGTGAAGCTGGTTTTTGTGTTTCATGTTTTACAACATAGGACAACTTAGTTAACTTTAGGAAAAGTAAATATAGCAATCTAATCAGTATAATCTCTTGATTGTGAAAATAGTGATGTCCTGGTTCATTAGGGGGTCTGATGGTTCCTCTGTCACAAAAGACCCCAGTGTTTTAAATGGCCTAATGTAGATGGGGAACGCTGTTACATTTTTAGCATTTGGGCCCATGATCCTCTCTCTTTCTTTCTCTCTATATTCTATGTATGCATATATATTTATGTTGGTATGCAAAGTTATTGTAGTCACTTTAACACAAGTGATAACTAGAATAGCCTAAATACCGGCCAGTATTACAGCGTATTTATAGACTTTTTGTTAGGGCTGATGCCCAGAGGGGTAAATCTCCTGTAGTCAGCACTATACTTATGCATTTAATTAGGAAATCAAAGAACATCTTTTAAACTAGTGCAAGAGCGTTAACCGCTTATAATGCTACAAAGTAGAAAAGAAGCTCTTTCTTCTTTCCTTGTCTATTGATATTTTTAGTCATCCTATGTTTGCTGAATAACAGTCAAGATATATCCCAGCTTCAAATGCCTCTAATAGGGCAATTATTGCATCTGTGTAAATAAACAACATTTGTTGCCCTGCCAATTAAAAACTGCCTTTGCAGAGTGTTCTTTAAAGTGTTTACGTGGGTTCATGAAACATGCACTAGACTACCCCCACACAGCGCCATGGAAATAGCTGGTGAGACATTTCTCGGACTGATTACAACCTAATGCACACATTCTAATGAGTCACTTCCGATGTGTTGTTTTGAAAGTTCAGATAATTTGTCCTGCCAAAAGGTTGACTTTCATCCAGGAAAGACTAATTGGGTGATGTAAATGAATCAAACATCTTAGTTGAGGCAGAACATTCACATAAATTCGGAAACACATTGGGAGAGATTTACGAAACCAGTAAAACTAGTACAAAATGTCACTCATAGAAGCCAATTAAATCCTAGATGTAATTTCTGGAATGCAGCAACCCTGACTGGTTGCTGTGAATATATTTTGACAAGACTCCACCATTTTGTTTTATTTTAGACTTCGTTCTGAATCTTCACATTCAGAAGGGCTTTAAAGTCTTGCATTTTGTGGTACATTATACTTAATTCCACAATTGTGGATGCATTGGCAGCGACTCCAGACAATTTACATGGCTACTGGAACTACCACACAGTCTTGGGATCAGGAGAATAAAAAAGTGATTGCCCTGATAGACAAAAAGTGGGCAAACTGTTCCGGGATAATGTAAAACACTACATTGACCGAATTAATACAGAATTGTCCCAGTGTCCTTGTACTAGAACATAACCCAAGTATTAAATCCATCACCAACATAACCAACATGGAACATGATGTTTTTTTCTGGGATGCATCACTATTACATTTAACTTGCTATATCTTTTACTATTGATCTCTTTCTTATTTCTAAATTTACAACTATCAATATGATGACAGATTTACTTGTTTAGATTCAATAAATACACATTTTGTGCATATGCTCATTTTTTTGGAGTTGTCGAGTTTAGAAAATCTGAATCCTTCTTAGGGGTTTCTGAATCAACAAAGGGAGTCCTCAGTTCAAGACCCTCATAATTCATCTCATCACATAGAATATCTTTTATGCTGGAGGACCAGTTGATTTGAATTAATAAAGTGTAGTGCTTACTTTCCCCTGTAGGGGCACTGTGGGGAAACTGAAAACTTACTACTAGATTTCTCTATAGATTACGCTGATCCCTGCAGGTCATGGGACCCCGTTAAAGACCCCTTTACATTAGAGAGAGGGCTCTGCCTGCGAGGGCTTACAGTCTACAGGGAAGATGGGAAGAGACAGAAGGTGAGGGGCAGACATGTTTTGATATAGTTGGTTGCTGTAGGATGTACTTATTTTGAATCTTTTCTCCTGCATAGACTCATTTTACAAATAATACACCTTAAGAATATTATACATATTTCTTAAGCAAATGTGTATTGCTCTAGAGAATTTGAAGAATAGCTCTGTGCGGGACACTGGAGACGGGAGGCTTAGGTAATAAATTGGTTGTAGATTTCTGCTGTCTTTGCAGTCTGTACAATTCTGATTCAGGATGTTCCAGGTAAAGCACATTGCAGTTATCAGGGGAAGAGAATAGAAATGTATGATCTAATGCTGAGGAGCACTCCTTGGAAATCGAATGCTTAATCTTGCTTGTGTTCTTCTGGCGAAATTGGTATTCAGTCACGGCTAGCACGTGATGTTTGTCTATGCAGGGCTGTTAAAGGACTGCAATGTTAATGCAAAACATCCGATTAAAGCTGTATTGTTTTTAACTCAATCAGTCGCCAGCCAAATAGAAAACAGATAAGAAATAACTGTCCACAGCGGGTATTAGTCTCATTTGTAGCTGTATGAGATCTGGTCTTTAAAGAATAAGGTGTTGTGCTATAATAACACAAGCTCCATGTATGCTGAATATTGAGTGGGTATTTTTATATAGTATTATAACGTAACACCCTATAGATATTTGTTATTAGCTTTACTGCCTACATAAATGAAGACCAGTCTCTGCATACTAATAATTGGTGTCGACTCATTAACCCAACGTCAGCCTCCGATGCAGTTTTCATATGTGTTTTGTGATGGATAACACTGAAGGTTGGATTAGCTGCAGGTGCATACTATAAAAGTAGCCTTTGCTTTTGCTTCATTGCTTGACACATCTCTTATACATGCCAAATTCATATCCCCCCATTAAAGGGGTTTTGCCACGAAGTGAGTTCCTTACCTCTTATCTGTTCAGGAGAGAATATAAACAAAGCATGCTGAGTCATGAACAGCTGCAGGGGTGAGAGGAAGGGGGTGAGCTGAGAGGGGGAAGAAGGGAGTGTCTGTGATGTTTACATTACAACCAGTGGATTCTCAATACAGCAGACAACCTCATACACTGCACTTTCTCTCCAGCCCCTTGCAAGCTCCTTCATGTTCCCTGTCATCAGATAGGAAGTGCAAACACGCAAGTGTGGCCAGATCAGCTCCTGTCAGTGTCTGGTCGTGTCTAATGTGAACTGTCAGGAAACTAAGGGGGACTGAGCAATGCTGTAGCTCTCACAGGTTTCACTTTTTGTAATCACATATATTTAGAAAAGTTACTAAATACCCATTTTGGAGGATCCCACGTCAACATTACATCGTGGCAAAACCCCTTTAAGTGCCCTAAGCCCCATATACAGTGCTAGTTACCAAGTTCCAAATGGTTATCTCAGGAGATGTCATGTGACCACAGTAGCCAGTCAGCAGCTGCAGCAGTGACTTTTTGACTGCCAGAACCAAGGGGAGATGGGTTACAGTGGCAGCACTGGAACGGAGGTGAGGAAAGACAAAATGTCCATCAGGAATCCTAGGGCCTCATTGAGCCTATGTTGCACTATATCAGTGGGCTCCTTTTTATTGAAAAATTTGAACAGGGTCCTTGATAGTAAGGGTACGTCCACACAGTATAGAGAAAATATTGGTCGGATTCTGTCTTAAGAATCTGTCCGGTATTTTGTCATCTTCTGCATGGTTTTGGGGGACGGTTCTGTTTGCGAAATGCGCATCTTCCGCCTGAAAACCGGGCGAAAGGTTGTGCATGTTCTAAGTTTTTCCACACGCCAGCAGTGTAAAAATCCGCCCGGCTGAAAATTTGTTCAGTGTAAACTACTGGACAGATTTTCTATCAAAGTCTATGTGGAAGGTTGACAGTCGGTTTTCAGATGGTTTTCAAATCTGAAAACCGTCTGAAAATTAGTCTGAAATCCTTGCCGTGTGGACAGACCCTCCTACTGCCCTGATGGCGCCTCTCAAAATAGAGGCATCAGGTTTTTTTCTATTTTGTTACTGCAGCACCAGCATCAATTAATTAAAAAAGAAAATGGACAGCTGCTGTACTGTATATTTGTAACACATACACTTTGACATGTCATACCCATTGTAAAATATACATCTACGGTTACTAGGCTCCCTTAGATGAATTATTATATTATGTTATACTATACTATGCTTTAGCGTGGAAGCACTCTTCTTGGGGTAGTACCGCAAAACTTGAAGATAGGAATAGATAAACAATTTAGCATGTACTCGCCTATTTGTGCAAGTATAGGGACAGCTCTAATCAGAATATACATCCAAAAGGCTCCCTCACCCACTGCACTGGAGCAGAGTCTATTTAATAAGTTGACACAAATCCACTTATAGAGTTTGGGGTTTAGTGGTGCTGGATAGAACTTTATGAGCACCAGGTTCTTCAGGTGCTCCTGAAGTTCTCCTATCCAGCATCACTAAGATCCATGTGAGTGGATTTGGGTGAATTCGATTCCACGTATCTCTATGCTACATTTTAATTACATACTATACATATTATTAGATCAACTGAACATAGTCTTGAAGAGAAAGTGACTTTTTATGATGGGATATGATATTGCTGCTCCCTACAATTTCAGTTGCTCATCTAAGTGGATTCATACTTAACAGCATGGCTGATCTGTAAAGCCAAACTATCATGTACTGTAATAGTTCATGTAATATACTAAATTTTAAATGTACAAATTATTTTACCTTAAAACATATGCTTCTTTATGAAGATGGAAATTATAACACCAGCATTTAAATAACTAGTCGCAGGGAAGATAGATAGATAGATAGATAGATAGATAGATAGATAGATGGAAAAAAAGAGAAATACAACAGGCGCAGAATAGTGAAGTATGTAATAACCAGTGGTAGCAATATAGATGTATCAAGCTCACCTCTCGGAGCTGTGCGTATGGCTGAGGCACAACTCTCGCATAGATATGATTGCTCCTTATTGGTTCCCCGTCTTAGGCAGTCCGGTGTCCGTGAATCCGTGTGTGCATGACACACGGTCAAAACAAAGTCATAGGATAAAAAATACGGAGTTGCGGCGCTCTTGGAGAATATAGGGTAAAAAACACCTTACTTTAAGAGTGTTTATTATTAAAAGAGAGAACACTCTCATATAAAAAACTCTAAAACTTTACGCGTTTCGCATGGTATACCCATGCTTCATCAGAAGTATACCATGCGAGACGAGCTAAGACTTATTTTTAGGGGATGTCTTATTTTTTAAGAACAAAAATTCACATTTATTGTTGAACAAAAAATCAACATGTATTAATATACTGCAGTGATTTCATCACAAACATCAGCGTAGGCAGCCAAACTCTGATTTGCATAAAAAAATGCACTAGGTCTTATTTTCGGGGGTATCTTAGTTTCGGGGACATCTACCTATATTCTAGTATATTTTGTACCTAAAATGTGTGCTATGCCCCATCTTACCATCAAGATGGATTATTTCTTGTACATCTTTAGTTATAACCAGGAACATTTTTTCATTACATATTATCTACAGCATCTATACAGTATCTATATATCATCTATCTATCTATCTATCTATCTATCTCTCTATCTATCTATCTATCTATCTTTTCTGTCGTCTTTGTCTGTCTGCTGTCTGTTATCTATCTATTATCTATCTATCTATCATTTTATCTATCTATCTTCTATTTCTGTCTAGCATAATTAATCCACGGTACACCAGTGAAATGCATTAATAAATATATTTATTGTTGACTCAGTCGGGTGGATCAAGCAAATGAAACAACTTTTCAGCAAAAATTACAAATCTTTCGGACTACTGCACAAGCACAAGTTTTTGAACAAATGTCATACCGTAGACATAGATACAGGGATGTCAGATGACTGATGTCAAATCATTTCGACGTTTCGGCACTGGTGCCTTTATCAAGTAACATCTATGGAATAAACGGAATAAACATGAGAAAATAGCAGTAACTAAATCCTAGAGTATACAAGATGGGGATATGAGTAAAAAGGGGAGAAGTAGGGGGAAGCATAAGGGGAATAGAGAAGACCTGATAATGTAAAATAAGAATGTAAATAAATCGAGGATACAGGAGGGAGAAAGATAAAGAGAATAAACAAGGTAAGTACAAGGTAGTAGAGGACAAGTTTCACTGGATGGGGGAGGAAAAAGGGGAGGTGGGAAAGGGGAAGAAAACAGGCTAGATGAAATAGTAGAGGCACTGAGTGTAAGCGAATAGATGATTGATATGGTTAGAGGCAATAGTTACCTACCAAACAGTACTGAAATGATAATAAAGGAAGCCAGAGTAGGCAATAGGCAGTAGGTACTGGTATTATGCCGGCTCTAAGGAACAGGTTAAAACCTAAGGTGGACTGGGGGGAGGAGGCCCAATAATGGGTAGGAAAATACCTGTGGGATATCTATTGCATCGGTGGACTCAAACAGTCCCACGTCAGGTCCAGGGAGGACCAAAGGCTCTATGCTAAAAGTTCAGGGGGCACAGGGATAAATGTAACAAATAAGTATACAACAGGTATGTAACGAGTATAGTCATCCATATAATGAAGATGAGGGCATCTGGGAATAGACGTCCAACATCTAAGAGAAATAGCCGACAACTGTGTGACAAGCTTACTTTTTTCCCTTTATTCTCCTGTCTATCTTTATGTTCATCTATCTATCTATCTATCTATCTATCTATCTATCTATCTATCTATCTATCTATCTATCTATCTATCGTCTATCTGTCTTATTCTTAAGTGCTTCTTTTCAAGCAAGAATGTTCTAGCAATGTTTTAGCAATTACCCCATAGTACCCAGTCAGATATTATCATGAATATCTCTTTGTATAAGTAACTTAAAATTTATTGCTCATCAAAACTTAGGGCCACATGTATGAACCTGTTTAGGTCTAAAACTCACTATTTTGCCCATAGTAACCTATGGGCAAAAACATGAGTTTTAGACCTTAACAGGTTCATACATGTGGGCCAAAGCTTTATGTTATTTTCTCTAGAATTCTTTCTATATTTTTAACATGTGCTATTAAATACAGTTACAGCAGTCAGACCATTCATTAAAAAGCAGAAAAGCTACACAGAAAATTACCGAACACTCTAAAATGAGGGCTTTGCATTTATTTCTGTCAGTAACGAATCATGAATTACAGATTTTTACAAGTATTCCCTTCAGCTTACTCCTGTGGTGCATGGCATGAACACAAAGCCGTGGCTTGTAGGAGATGTCTGATAGAACACTACAAAGAAAGGGATTTCCTGCTCACGTTAATGGAACGCACATGGTGCAGACCTGGGTAGTGTCTGATTAGAGGTTTTTGTGCGATGTCTAGTGCTGAGGTTGAGATTTCAGCAGCACAAGCCTCTCACTATTATAACCCACAGCGTCAAAATAAATATTCAAAAGGTTTTCGTGGGTTTTCCTCTATGTTTCAGCTCATGCAGTTTTCACTGCTGGTTCCTCTTGAGATATCTTAATTTTGCTCAGTAGCATTGTAACGTGCTGCTGCAGTTATGTATTTGCAAAGAATAAGGCAATTTATTGCATTTTGCCAGCTGACAAGAAGACAGAGAGAGCAGACTTTAGATGACAGAAACATCTGGGCATCTGCTTTTACAGATTTATGTATTAATAATATTATTCGTAATGAAATAATATTAATATATTTATTCTCTCAACCTACTGTTTAGGCAATTACTTTGTATGTTGTTAACCATTGCCAAGTAAAGACCTTTAATACCTGCCCTGACACAGTGGTCACCAGTCTATCCACCATGAGTTCAGCTGTTGCAACCATAAGGATTGTCCTGTTTTCTAAGGAGGTGCAAAAGACCTTGTGCCACATAAAAAGACCCCAGTTATTTCGGATGTATGCTACATATGTTCTTATTATCATTTGTTTGTGTAGTGTTATGTTACATTTAGGCCTCGTTCACACGGCTTATTTCGCCGCGGACTGGCGCCGTACTACACGGCGGATTTGCGCTGCAGTACGGCGTCAATCCATCGGAGTCATTACGGTAATCCACTGCTCTCATAGAGAACAGTGGATTCCGTTGCTTCTCCCCGCTCGGCGAATCCGCCGCGGGGGGAGAAAGTGACATGCATATTATTTACGGCACGTACGCGCCGTAGATAATGCATTGTCTATGGGGCCGGGCAGCGGCGCCCCCGCCGCGTTCCGGCCCCGTCCCGCCCCTTATTCACGACGGATTTGTGAGCGCACAAATCCGTCGGGAATAAGCCGTGTGAACATGGCCTTACAGTATAACATAGTATTTACAGGTCATACATTTAAAGAAACAAAATCAAAAAATCAATGTGGCATGAAATGTGTAGTTACAATTGTGTTACAATCCAGAACAAGTACAAAACCTTTTTTTTTTTTTATAGCTAAAAAAAATGTTGGCTATCTTTTTCTCTTTTTCTTACGAACTACTGGCCACATCTGCTGACACAATATGCACGTCATAATTGAAGGCTTGAATGGCTGTGGATATCCTGTGGTTGTTTTGGTGCCAGAGTTCCCAATAATTTTGTGTACCTTCATACAGCCATAAAGTTAAAAGGGTATTATCATCTCATTGATCAGCTTTAAACATGTAGGCAAAGTTAAAGGGGTATTCTCGTTTTACCGATTAGCTTTAAAGGGAACCTATTACGTGCTTTATGTTGCCTTATCTGAGAGTGGGATGTGATAGAGGGAGAGGAGATCAGCTCTGTAATGTATAGGTTTATACGATATGATGAATTTGTGAGTAAAAAGCTGAGAAAATCTGTGAAGGTGAAAACGAAAGTATTGTTGACCCCGCCTGGGTGATTGACAGTTTGGCAGTACACACACTCACACAGGGAAAGCTGTCAATCACTGTATGTAGGCAGGGTGAGCAGGATTCAACTGTGTCTTAAGGAGTGCAGTCAGTATTTTCTCTGCTTTGTACTCAGATACTGTGCTCGAAGTCTTATAAACCTATATATTACAGAGCTCAGTTTATGTCCTTCTATCCCATCCTGCACTCAAATAGGGCAACATAAACCACCTGACAGGTTTCCTTTAAACATGTAGACAAAGGTAAAGACTCTAAACAAATACATTGCAGTTCGGATTTTGCTTTTCTTCAAAGTTAGGAACAGATCTATCTCCTCTTTTTGTACACAAGTTTCCCTGGTTACCGGCCACCTCTTTCTGCTGCTACAGGCTGTGTTCCTTACCCTAAAGTACAGGAGCTGGTTTACATTACTTACTGATAAGCTTTAACCCTTTAAAACTCTGTAGCCTTGTGCACTACATTTTACAAACCTCCTGCATTCATGTCACTGCAAAAGGATCAGTTGGGAATGGCAGAGATGATATATCGATCACTGATGTAGAGCCACCCACAGCCTGCACAGGATTTCGGAGCCTTAAGCTGGTTTTGAAGAACAGGTTTTGTGAAAACTGCCAGATAGGAAAACCTTTTGAAAGGCTATGGACACATTAGACATGGAAGAAAAATATTTTTTATGTTAGTGATTAACATGGTTTTAAACGAGTTGTGCTAAGTTTCAGGCTGCAATCTTGATTTCTTCATTTACTACCCCGCTGCTATCAGTTTGCACCCTGCTCAAACTTTCTTTGTGTGTCCCTCCCACTTGTACATGCTGGATGTGAGCTCTTTAGGCGACATCTACGAACGTTGGTGCTGACAGGCCAGCTCTAAATAGCTTTAAGGCAGTGTAGAATGTGCCAAAATGTATGAATCTGTTCTTCTGCAGGTCATACATACAGTCGCAGTTTAGTGCCAATATGACAACTCAGGCTCAGACACCACCTTTAACCTGGTCTGACTGTTCTAACTGTTCTGCGCCTAGATTTGGCGTCAAAGAATCGTAAATGTGTCTAATTCTATGAATGTGGTGTGACACCCCCAGAACATCCCGAATCTTTGGCGCATTACAAAGAGACTTATCGCGCCAAAGTTTGGAGTGCACCTGTTCATACATTCTTTTTGGCTCAAAGTACACCAGAAAACTGATGCAGCCCCGTTCATACATGTCGCCCTTTGTGTACAGGATGTTGCTTCTTTCAAAGCTCTCATGTTTCAGCACAGTTTCATTCCTGTACTGCTTTCTCCTGCCACAACTTATCCAGTTTCTCCTCTCTCACTTGTGCCGACAGACACTGATGCTGAGGAATATGCCATCCCCCTCTGCAGTCTGCCATTTTTCTTCTCTTTCAGTATAGTCTATGTGTTTCACCTTCCTTTCCGCTGAGCTATCTACAGCTTGTAGGATTTGTTCTCTCATGATGTTTTCCTCCCTCTTTACTTTTTAATCTGCTGCAGACAGCTTTGTCTCCCACCCTGCCATCATCTCTAACACTGAAGGGGGAAAAAGGGAAAGGACATAGAGGTTTGACACAGTCAGCAACAGTGTGCTGCCGGATCTATATCAGATTCAGCATTTGGAAAGCAAGCGTATGAAAAATCCAGTGCTAAAGTGCAAAACTAAGGGCCTCATGTATGAAAACTGTCTAGGTGTAAGACTTTCTTTGTTGCCCATAGCAACCAATCAGAGCTCCCCTTTTCATTTCATATAATGCTCTGATAAAAAATGAAAAGGGAACTCTGGTTGATTGCTATGAACAAAGAAAGTCTTAGACCCAGAGAGCTTTCATACATGTCCCTCTAAGTCTATCTGCAGCCACCACTAGAAGAAGTTTAGGAGTATATTAAAAATACTTTGTATTTATTATTATCACTTATACACAGGTTAGGGGATAATTTATACTCACTGGGGGTCCCAGTGCTGGAAATCAAAATGATCCTGAGAACAGTGCTACTATGAGTACCATAAGCAGAGAATAGAGTAGCAGGTTTCCTTCATGACAGTTACTCCATTAAGATGAGAGACTTGTGACCTCTCCGGATTGTTCAAGACATAAATATAATACATAACTTTTACTTGATAGAATAAAACAAACCCATTTAAATCCAATAAAATATATCCAGAAAAAAAGTAGGCTGTATAATGACAAAATCCAGGTGTGTGGTCACTATCACTGAGAAGCCCTATACTAATGTCTGCCTAACAATATACAGAAAACATCATCCTAATAAGGACGGTCCTGTCCGGAACTTTGGGCTAATAAGCCCTAATAGACCCTTGGTTAGTTATTTAAATGTTAGCAATGCACAAAAATTAAACAGGTCAAAGATTACCAATACCAGTCCTGGATACTCTCAAGTCCAGGTATACAAAGCATAATGATGAAAATCAGATCCCAAAACTTAGGCACAATCGAGTCCAGGTATGAATACAATATATCAAAACATATTTCAAACCCATGGGTTTGAAATATGGACTCGATTGTGCCTAGGTTTTGGGATCTGAGTTTCATCATTCAGCTTTGTATACCTGCACTTGAGAGTATCCAGGACTGGTATTGGTAATCTTTGACCTGTTTAATTTTTGTGCATTTCTAACATTTAAATAACTAACCAAGGGTCTATTAGGGCTTATTAGCCCAAGGTTCCGGACAGGACCGTCCTTATTTTTTCTGGATACATTTTGTTGGATTTAAATGGGTTTGTTTTATTCTATCTAGTAAAAGTTATGTTTTATATTTATGTATAGTCGAGTGATTTGTGCTATAATTATCTAAAAGTAGTTTTTAAGGGCCTGGAGTGCCCAAACTAACTCCTTGTATTTATCTCTCAGGATTGTGGTCAGAACTCTAGCAATCATACATTTATTGCCTATTGTATAATAAGGATAGTTCGGTTTCTTTTGGTGATTTTCCCCTTAACTGGGGCTCATATGTTAGCTCCAGTTACAGGGGAAAATCCAGGGAAAATACATTCCCTGCACTGAGCAGCTCAATCAGTTACCAAGCCCCAGAAATGATGTGAACAGGAGGCAGGAAGCCGGGAGGTTCCCTGCATATCTGTGTATTCAGTGCTCATAGAGTAATGTGTATACAGTGATCGAGAAGCCAGGGATGGTAATAAACCAGCACCTGTCTTCTCAGTGAAGAGCCCAAAAATTGATCTGGTTCTTTATCAGCTATCAGTACCGACTCTCCTCTGGCTGTACAATTAATGTTACAGTACATCCATGCAGAGATAAACTGCCACCGCCTGGAGCTTTATAGTCTATGGATTGTCGGCAAGTAGTTAATCTTGTTTAGTGGAACAAGTCCTTTAGGCCCAATGAAGGCTACATTAATTTAATTTCTATTAGCTTCCCCTAGTGGCAGCTGAAGGTAGAAAGCAGCGTGTAGTGGGTTTTATATTTTACTCTAGACTATAAAGTAACATGGGGTTGCAAAAAAAAAAGTTAAAAAAAGGTCAAATTAATGTTAGGAAATACTGCAAAATGCTGAGTAAAACCAACCTAGAAATGATTTGTTTCCTTAAAGGGGTTGCCTCACTGCATTGATTCATCTAACCTCAGTCCTGTTTTCTTGGTTTCATTTTGAATTCAAGGGCGTGTTTACTGGCTTCTATTAGGCTGCAGTAGAAGCCAGGTCTGTAGCTATAGTGACCAGCACTGGTAGCCTATCAGGAGAGATCAAACAGGTCTGTAGCTATAGCGACCTCAGGAACTGATGCAGCCTATACAAGAGGGGATATCTCAGAATAGGTAGGACACAGTTAATGGACATATATTGCAAAGTGACTTGTTTTTGTGAGATCTTTAACATAAAAAGCAATCCTTGTAGAGACAACCCCTTTAAGAATGGTCAATGGACATTTAGCTTACTGATTCCAAGTGTGAGAGCTGTGCTGCACAAATATGCTTTCCTTTTTGATTCATGTAAAATGAATGACCTTTTTATTCCCTAGATTTAATTCCTGCAACCTTAGTGACTATTAATATTAGCACTACGTCCATTGTTTTACAGAATATGAAATATAACTCAAGACAGATTTGGGAACTGAAGCCAGAGAAAAGCTAGCACAAGAAGGGCAGCTGCCCCCAGTCACTTGTGGCTGCCACTTAGATGAAAGCATTCCATTTTTTGATGCTGTTTGTTACAGGGACTGCAAACATCATTTATATGTGAAAAGAATTCATTGTTTCACTCTATTCCATGACAAATACTCTTAACTTGAGCCCAGATCCTGATCAAGGTTGATGGAAAAAATTGGGGGAAGAGCCCCTTTTCTAGTAGCAAAGTCATGAAATGTGTGGGTACTTATGCTGGACATTACCATTAGATAGTTGTGGACGGATGCAAGTGATGTCAGCAAGAACTCAGAACAGTGAAATGTGCATAAGAGTAGCTCCACTGTTATCTTCTAAGGGAGAGGAGGTTTAGCATCTTGGAGTTATTGCCTCCCTTACCACAGTTTTTTTGTGGTTTTTCTGGATGGGGCTTTGTGTTCTCCAGTGTTCTTATATAACTTTTTTTTTTAAATGATGCATTTTACTGCCTGCAATTTTTGTGGCACTTTTTCTGTGATAATTTTCTCAAATGAGCGTTATGGATCATGGAACTCAATAAATTATTCCCTAATTAAAATTTCTGTATTTTGAGAAACACGACCAAAAATACAACCACACATTTACACGTGCATTTTACTTTTTGACTTTTAGCTAACATCTAGCCACAGGGTTTTTTAACCAGCACATATGAAAAAAATATTCCAGAAAAAAGTGCTGTAAAAATAACTAACATTTCCCCGAAAAACTCGCTATATAAATTTCTTTAGTATTAGCTATATAATCACCTTGTACTTACAGTTGAAGATATTCTACCAATCTTTTAAAAAATTTAATAGAGTTGTTAATGTCTGGGATGACTGGTGGAAACTGGGTGGTAGAGGTCCCTGGGCAGATGCTCTTCTTGCCCTCCCTATGATTCAGTCCTGTATGAGCCTAATTTCAGCACTTCTATGGAAGAACAATGAAAAGTCCAACACTGTGACTGATATGTTATGGATTAATAATGTATCATGCCTCTTATTTAATATTCCTTTGCAATTATTCTACATGTAAAAATAGAGCCTCACTGTCCTCATAAAGTTCATTTATAAGCGTGTATGCATTATTATACTTTACCAGCTAAATTATTCAAGATATATCCTTTCTTTACAGGAACATTTTACACCTGAATGCAAATTTAAAGAGTCGGTTTTTGAAAACTATTATGTGACGTACTCATCAATGATCTACAGACAGAATTCAGGAAGGAGCTGGTTTTTGGGTCTCAACAAGGAGGGTGAAGTTATGAAAGGAAACCATGTAAAGAAAAACAAGCCTGCCGCACATTTTCTGCCAAAACCTCTAAAAGGTAACATAATTGCATGCAATGTTTCATCAAATAACTCTTGGAATTATTTAATATGGTATATATGTGTATTTTTGTGTTAGGACATTTTTGCAATTAAATTCCCTACTGATTCCAACATGAATTCTGTGCCAAAATCCTTGTGGAAACTCTGAGAAACCATGACCCCTTGTCTTTGAGGGAAATTCGCAATGTATAAATCACTATTGTATTCCACACAAATTAGTGTCAGAAAAATCTAAGCCAACACATGTATTCCCACTGTAGGCACCACTATATCTTTAAACTTGAGTGCTCTAAGGATGAAAAAAGTGTTACAAAAGCAAGGAAAGAAATAAAGACAGGCTTTATAAATTGATGCACACCCATAAAAATAAAACATAGAGAAGACATTTTATTAATGAAATAGGTAAAAAAGGGACTAGTTGCACATTAAAAACAATTGAATAAGTCAAAAAGGCTAGTTGCATCTGAACTCTGAACAACATAAATTTAAATTGATATACACACTTGCAAAAAAGAATAAACAAAAAAAGGATTTTGAAAAGTAAGGGTGCGTCCCCACGGCAGAGGACAAATACTGGTCAGTTTATTTGACCGGTATTTGTCCGGTTTGTGTGCTATGCACACGGCCGCATAGGGGACAGCTTTTCTCTGTGATGAGCAGAGAAAAGCCCTCTCCCTTCACATTGACATGCACATATTCCGTCTGAAAACTGGACGGTACAAAAAAAAAGTGTACAACATTAGCGAGAAAAAAATAAGACAAAATGTAATATTTGAAATAATAGAATAACCTACAAGCATAAATTGACAAAACCAATAAGGAAAGAGAGCACATAGTGAAAATATTCAAAAGTAATGATAACTAGCCCATTATTAATGCAGCCAGGGTTTCGATGCAACCAACCTTTTTAGCTTTTGTATTGTTTTCAATGTGCAATTAGTCTCTGTTTTTTCCTTTTTTATTTATAAGATGTATTATATTTTTATGGGTATGCATAAATTTATATAGCAAGTCTTTCCTTTTGCTTCAGAAAAAACAAAGTGACATGTCGCTTCTTCAAGTAGTTTCTAAACATATTGCATGAAGAAACTATGCTCAGTAGACTGGACATGGATAAGCCTCATTGATGGGGCTAGTCTGTGTCCTAAATCAAAGTCAGCTTTATTCAAAACAAAAATCTGTTGCAGAAATATGGGGCTACGCCTTGGATTTCTGCATTGGTTCAGTGTTGGATTTTTTCAACAGAAAAAATCTGCCATGTGCCCATAGCCTGAGGCATACAAATGAAAAATACAGCTTCAAGATGATCATTCTTTACCTTCAAAGCAGATTTAAAAAATCAGGCAATTATGAAAGAGCCTGTGAAAGATAGAAAGAAGACAGTGATATCATGTGTCCCTAAAGGCTTGGCATTTACGTAATTTAACAATAATTGCTAAAGAACTTAGGAGTATAATCAATAATAGAATCTGTAGGTTGATCTTAAGGAATAATTATAGTTTTTCCCTAAAGTCTGTATCATTAATGAGCAGGGCTTTTAAGACATGGTCTAACAGGGATACCTAACAAGCTTTGTTCAGATATGAAGGTTCAGAAAATGATAAAGACCATTTCCATTTTTGCTACTTTTTTATTTCTCTTCTTGCAATCCATCTACCACATAACCTATTGTTTTGTATCTAGAGCTCCATCTCCTTGCTAACCTTCAGAAAATAGAAGAGGGAGTGAATGTTAAAGTGTAAAATGTGACTGCAGGATCAGACTACAAAAGTATTTGTTTGTAGTCTGTAACTATGGAAACATACAGGCATGCTTATGAGTTGTAGACATACCCTTTTAATTCATACTGTATATGTTCTAGTTCAGTCCATTTTATAAAGTATAAAATTATCCTTCCAAAAAACATTCATTTCCAGATCCAACATCACCTATAGCTACATGTACATACTCCCTTTTTTAAATTGACAGTGATTCCATCTCCCAGTTTTCTCTAGACCTCTTAAGGCTAGGTCTTCACAGCACTGAACAAAAACCACATTGAATACCAAACCCTACAAATGTTCATAAAACGGATTTTTTTGTCCATTGCCTGTCAAAAGCTGCTGAAAAACGTTAGTTTTTTTGCCATGTTTTGCATTTATTTGTGCATTTTTGCCGCGTTTTGGTCAAACCTGTGTGAAACCTAAAAGGGCCTTATTCAAGCGACACCAGTTCGCTATAACCACAACAGTTACAGTACATATGGACAGGAAGAAATTATTTCATTTGATTACAGGCAGTCCCCGACTTACACTGTTCCTACTTATCTCTCTCCCCTAGTTACAAACACAGACTTATGGGGAGTGCTGGCACTTGTAGTTCCATGATCCATAGCAGATAGTAGCTGTGGAACGAAAAATTCCAGCATGCCACAGCAGAAAATGAGGTGAAATATTCTTAACAGGGGCACAGACAGCAAAACAAATGTAAAAACCCTTCCTTGCGCTATCCAAAACTAAAAAAACAAAAACATTTGTGCTGGAGTTACATTTAATAAATGTACCTGTTCCAACTTACATACAAATTCAACTTAAGAACAAACCTACGGTCCCTATCCCGTTCGTAACCCAAGGACTGCCTGTATCAAGTGCAGACAGGACATTTTGATTAGATGGAGACATAAAATAAGATAATGACTGTATTCATGTAACGTGACGTTATGTCTGATACAAAAAGCTTGTTTTACTACTGAACTTGGACTCAAATTTTTATTTTTTTTTTACAATTTAGTAATATATATATATATATTTTTATTTCAGTGGCCATGTACAAAGAACCTTCTCTTCATGATCTCACAGAATTTTCCAGATCTGGAAGCGGCACACCCACCAAAAGTAGAAGTGTTTCAGGAGTACTAAATGGTGGCAAATCTATGAGTCAGCATGAGTCGACGTAGCCAGCTGCAGGCAAGATAAAGGCTACGTTATACACAGTAATGGAACCTTACCTCTGGATGCTGTTGAATTCTTACTAGCAGTCTTTCATCCAAATATTCAGTTTTTTCAGGACAAGCACTGAACTTGCATAGGCCACTCACGTCAACCATTAGATCTCTTGGTTTTCAATGGATTCCATCATTTTAGAATTTGCTTATTGCATCTCTGAAGGCATTGGGATAGCCAGCAAAACATACAGTGGAATAAGCCAATGAGAGGACATACGCTGCTCTCTGGTTATATCACATATGCTTTGTGGAAAGAGAAACACTTCACAGAACTGAATGCTAATACGAATTTTGCTTTCCAATCAAGAATTAAAGACCACTTTTGCTCTTTAAAGAAAATTTTACTGCTTATATGTTTTATAGGGGGCAAACATACAAAACATAAAACTTGTTGTTTCTTGGCTTACAGTTTTATATATAAGCTTGATCACATGTATTAATTTGGAGAAGTGCAACACTTTTTTTTCTGAACACAGCTTCCCGAACTGGTCCGGTTCCTCCAAGCTGGGTCTTATTGCCAAAATCAGGTCAACTCTGAGGTGACCCCCTCAGACTCAAGTAAACAGTGTTCCTGTAACCTGTAACATAATAAATCCTTTTTTATACACAGTATCTTTGTAGTAACCAGGTTATAGTGTTAGTCCATTCATGTAGACACAGAAACGTATTGTCAACCCCAGGCAGTGGAATCTGACATTACAGATTCTTCCATCCACCTAAGTAAGTTTCTCTTAATTCCATTTTTGTGTATGATGTTATATAAATGTCGTGGCTTCTTTTCTAACAAAACCTGTGGAATTAAGGTGACAGTTTTTATAAGAAATGTCTTATTTGTAAATGTCCTTTGTTTTCCTCAACGTATGGCATATGTAAGTATCGTAGATAAGGAGACATTTTGGACAGGCTGTGTCTACACAACAGGTATCTGTGCCTGCTATTTAATCAAAATGTTCAAGATATATTATGTTTTCCAAATAGGTAATCAAATCCGTTGCATGGACAGAAAAAGGATTGGAGTCAAGGTGCATGACATGTTTGATTTTGTGCATTAGATAATATTCAGGTTTTATTTCTCTCCGGAAAGATGATTATATGAACGCAGTGTTTTAATCTTGGACACATTATTGATTTGTTGTATACGCAAAAATGCACTGAATTCATAATTTATCAATCAATCTTAATATTTCTAAAAATGCAAAAAAAAGATTATTTTTTCTCTTTTGAAATTTCGAATCCCAATATTAACGTGCAATTCTAAACTGAAAGCAGGCTATGCATTATTACTGTTTACATGTTCAGTCATGAAATTTTCTTTGAAGTTGAATGATCTCATGTATTTTATTTTTATTAGGACCCTGTTTACGTTGAAGCAGATTGTGCACTTGTTAAATAAATATGTTTCCTTCAGCTAAATATGTGTGGCTTATTCTTTGCTGTTTGCTAGGCACAGTCGGAGTAATTAAAGTCAAACATTGAAGACAGTTGGGTAAATAGATTGAATCAGTTGCATATTTCTTAGAAATAAATGTATAATAGATTTGTTTCATTTACTTTCTATTATAAAAGAAGGAAATGAAAATTCTAGTTATTGAGATTTATTGTTTATGCCAGTTCATTGACAGGTCGCACTGTCTCTAGAATAAGAAAAGCTATTCATTTTTCTAAACTCATACAGCGCATTCTAATTATTGTGTTCTTAGAAAATGAGTGGAGTCTGACATGTAATGAGTAAATCCACACATTTGAAGAGAACCCACAAACTTTATGTAGATTTACGGATGTAGAGTTCCACTTAAGCATACTGTATATGGAGGTACAAACTGTTCTCCACCAATCCTTAGTCCAAAGTACACTTTTTTTCTGCCTCACAGAGGTAGCCTTTTACATCAACCCTCTCGTCTCTCAGTGTTTCTGACTGATTTTCGCCTCTAGGCCTAGCTGACGATTCTTAGGCCCTTATAGATGTGGGTGAAAAAAGTTTCCCCATAGCAATCACACTTAAGACTTGATGGACCACAGGTCCACTTAGTGACAGGTGCTCCTTGCCCTGCGATACTCCTTCCCATTTCCTACTGTTGGTGATGACACCCTCCCCCCTCTCTCTTTCTTTCTCTTTCTCTCTCTCTCTCTCCTTTCTTCCCTGCCACCCTCTCTCTCTTTTTCAGCCTAATTGCTTCTAGTCCCTGGGAAAATCTTTTTCAGCCTAATTGCATCTGGTCCCTGTTGTAATAGGCAGTCTGCTCCTGGGCCACAGCCAGCTTTTGAAAAGGAGAAACTCATATGCTTAGGGCCACCATCAGAAATTTCAGGGCCCCCTACAGCTAAAGCGCCTGGGCCAACTGTCAACCCCGCCCCTATCAATCCCGCCCCCAGTCAACCCCTTTAGCCCAGACCCCAGCCAACCCCGCCCAGCAACCCCTGTTACTCAACCCCAGAAAACAAAAAAATGCAATTGCGCCATTGTTTTTGGATTAAGGGCCAGCCAATACCACAGAATGATCACCACGTCACCACTATAATGGTACTGACCAAACCAGCATACCAAGACCAATAAAAACAAACAAAAGACCAAATAATACCGCCATATATCACTACATATCACTATAATGTTACTGACTAAACCAGTACATTAAAGCCGATATTACCAATAACAACAATATACAAAGATGAAGTAATACCGCAACTTCACCACATAACTCCACCATAAAGATGCATAATAATGCCACAATACTGTTACTGAATATAATCCAATACAATAACACCAATATAACCACCAAACAGTGACCATATAGGGGGAAATGCATGAAAACTGTCTAGGTCTAAATTTCACTTTGTTGCCCATAGCAACCAATCAGAGGCCATAGCAACCAATCAGAGTGCCCTTTTAATTTTTTCAGAGCACTATATGAAATGAAAGGGACGCTCTGATTGGTTGTTATGAGCCCTGATTGGTTGCTGTGGGCAACAAAGAAAGTCCTGTGTCTAGCCAGTTTTCATACATGTGGCAGATATAAATTAATACAGTGCAGTTACATTTAGTGACTCACAGGTGACATCTGATAAGTCGCTTTCTTTCCCTTTTCTTCTCCATCCAGTCCTGGCCACCATGAGGACTTCTCCCGGCCATGACTCATCCCTGCAGAATTTACAACACAAACACCTGACACTCGTCACTTTATCATAATCCCACCGCTGCCCCACCATGTACAAACTCCCCATCCATAGTGCCACAAATTGTAATAATTACCCCTTTGGTGCACTGGTCGTTAATTTTATAGGGTCCCCTATAGTTAGATAGATAGTGGGCCCGCGTAGGTAGGTAGCCAGGTATTAGGCCCACCTGTTGGTAGAGGGAGAACTTGAATGGGGCCCCACATGGAAGAAAATTGAGTAGGGCCCCACTCAAGTTTCCCTACCTCCCCATGCTGTGTGGGGCCCATTCAAGGGCCTCCTCTCCCCACAGGTCTGGTGAGGGGTCCCACAGATCCCAGGGGGCTTGAGCGGCCCACGCAGGGCCCTGATCAACGCCCCACAAATCTTAGAGGGCCCCACAAATGCCCACAAGTGGGGCCCCACAAATGCCAGGGGCCCCGAGTGCGGCCCCATAAATGCCACGGGCCCCGAGTGCGGCCCCACAAATGCCAGGGGCCCCGAGTGCGGCCCCACAAATGCCTGGGGCCCCGAGTGCTGCCCCACAAATGCCAGGGGCCCCGAGTGCGGCACCACAAATGCCTGGGGCCCCGAGTGTGGTCCCACAAATGCCTGGGGCACCGAGTGCGGCCCCACAAATACCAAGGGCCCTGAGTGCGGCCCCACAAATGCCTGGGGCCCAGAGTGCGGCCCCACAAATGCCAGGGGCCCCGAGTGCAGCCCCACAAATGCCTGGGGCCCCGAGTGCGGCCCCACAAATGCCTGGGGCCCTGAGTGTGGCCCCACAAATGCCAGGGGCCCCGGGTGCGGCCCCACAAATGCCACTGGCCCCGAGTGCAGCCCCACAAATGCCAGGGGCAACGAGTGCGGCCCCACAAATGCCTGGGCCCCGAGTGGGGCCCCACAAATTCAGGGACCCTGAGTGCAGCCCCACAAATGCCAGGGGCCCTGAGTGGGGCCCCACAAATGCCATGGGGCCCACGAATGTGGCCCCACAATGCCTGGGGCCCTGAGTGCGGCCCCACAAATGCCAGGGGCCTAGATTGGGGCCCCAAAGGACTGGGACGTGGCCTGGCATCCCTGTGGTGGATATAGGGGACTGCACTGCGCTGCGCACAATAACTTTACATCTGTTGAGTGTCACTTACTTCAGCTTGCAGGCAGCCTCCTGTGCACGGAGCAGTCGGCCCCTCCCCCTGCTCCCTCTGGCTGCTGGCAGATCAGTGAGGTCACGCCCACGGCCAGAGGGAGCAGGGGAGTGGCCGACTGCTCAGTGCACAGGAGGCTGCCTGCAAACTGAAGTAAGTGACACTGTAAAGTGCACAGCAGTGCGGCCCCCCTCCCCCTGGACACAGCTGATTGTGATGGTAGGGAGAGCAGGCCTGCGGTCTGCTCTCTCTTCCATTAGTGTGGAGCAAGGGGGCGGTACCTGCCGGCGACGACGGGCCCCCCCTTGCTTCACAGTCTGGCCGTGCCCGGTACGGGAGTACTGGTTGTACCCCCCTATCGGCGGCCCTGCATATGCTGGAACCAGAACTACTGAATTTAACTGTGGAACACACTAAAACTCAACTGGAACTACAGGCAGTCCCCGAATTACGTCATTCCGACTCGCTTCTGTCCACTAGTTGCGAACGGGGAATAACATAAGCCCAGTACACAGCACAGGAGATGTTAACACTCTTTTCTGGTGGCTGGGAACTCTTCTTAACCTATCTCTCTTCCCCCCTTCTTCCTGTCAGTATAGCTAATCTCTGCTCACAAAGTACAGGTCCACTGCCCGGCTTGTGGAAGAAGCAAGCGCAGAGCTGAAGGACCCTGCACAGACCTGTCAGGAGAGCAGTGTAATCAATGCCTCTCCTATATCTTCAGGTACAGGGATCTTGCTAGGTCTTTAGTGGAGGAGAAGCAGGAGGGGCAAGGGTGCAGTGAACTTCCCTATGCGAACACAATGTGCTCCTCCTACTCTCCATGCTGAACCTCACACTGCACAGGGCAGCCCCATCAGTTGTATTTAACAGGCAGGCAGGCTGACAGTTATGTATACTGTATCCTAACTTATGTCACACAATGTTGCAAAACTGCAGTCTGATTGTCAGCTCAGTGGGTCAGTATTGTATACGTGTATTACTTATATGATACTGACCCACAGAGCTGACAATCAATCTGCAGTACTATAATATTGAACAGCATTGTGGGTCAGTATTAAGTCAGTAATGCACATATATAACACTGACCCACTGAGCTAAAAATCAGTCTGCACAATAAATATACACTCACCGGCCACTTTATTAGGTACACCATGCTAGTAACGGGTTGGACCCCCTTTTGCCTTCAGAACTGTCTCAATTCTTCGTGGCATAGATTCCACAAGGTGTTGCAACGATGCTCAATTGGTACCAAGGGGCCCAAAGAGTGCCAAAAAATATTCCCCACACCATGACACCACCCCCACCAGCCTGAAACGTTGATACAAGGCAGGATGGATCCATGCTTTCATGTGTTTGATGCCAAATTCTGACCCTACCATCCGAATGTCGCAGCAGAAATCGAGACTCATCAGACCAGGCAACGTTTTTCCAAAATTCTACTGTCCAATTTCGATGAGCTTGGGCAAATTGGAGCCTCAGTTTCCTGTTCTTAGCTGAAAGGAGTGGCACCCGGTGTGGTCTTCTGCTGCTGTAGCCCATCTGCCTCAAAGTTCGCCGTACTGTGCGTTCAGAGATGCTCTTCTGCCTACTATGGTTGTAACGGGTGGCTATTTGAGTCACTGTTGCCTTTCTAATCAGCTCGAACCAGTCTGCCCATTCTCCTTTGACCTCTGGCATCAACAAGGCATTTCCGCCCACAGGACTGCCGCTCACTGGATGTTTTTTTCTTTTTTCGGACCATTCTCTGTAAACCCTAGAGATGGTTGTGCGTGAAATTCCCAGGAGATCAGCAGTTTCTGAAATACTCAGACCAGCCCTTCTGGCACCAACAACCATGCCACATTCAAAGGCACTCAAATCACCTTTCTTCCCCATACTGATGCTCGGTTTGAACTGCACTAGATTGTCTTGACCATGTCTACATGCCTAAATGCACTGAGTTGCCGCCATGTGATTGGCTGATTTAGAAATTAAGTGTTAACGAGCAGTTGGACAGGTGTACCTAATAAAGTGGCCGGTGAGTGTATATTACTGACCTACAATACTGTTCAATATTATAGTACTGCAGACTGTCAGCTCAGTATCATATACTGTAAGTAATATACATATACAATACTGACCCATTGAGCTGACAATCAGTCTGCAGTTATGTAATATTGATCAGCACTGTGGGTCAGTATTACATATTTATAGTGCAGACAGTGTCAGTTCTATGGGACAGTGTTACATATGTGTATTACTGGTAAAATACTTCCCCTGGCACTACGTGTTTGGTGTGAAATGTTGTCATTTGCAGTTGTGGAACTACAAGTGCCAGCATGCCACATCATACATGTACTAAATGTACCTATTCCAAATTACACACAAATTCAACTTAAGAACGAACCTACAGTCCCTATCCCGTATGTAACCCGGGGACTGCCTGTAACTGGCTTCATATCAAGGCTTATTTATTTATGGTTATGAAACCTGCAGCTACTCCCTCTATCCAGGATCTGCTGCCTACTCTTATAAGGCACTTAACGTGTCAGTACCTATCAATGTGCAATACCAACATACATATATTACAAACAAGCATATACATATATAAATTGTAGAACATTCTACCTTTATATTAACATGTGAAAATATATAAACATCTATATTTACATAAATAAAATAGAAATAAATGAAATAAATAGAAATGTGGGTTAGCCACACTACACTAGCATATCTAGTATCTGGGACCCCAGTGATTCTGATCATATCTCAGTAAAATGTATGGTCTACATTTGTGGTTGCCTCCGTTGTGAAATAAATAATTAAATAAGGTTAAATAAAAATGAATATCTGACTGTTCTGGCAACCATTTGGGATGCCAGTTCATGAAGTTCTAAATGTAATTGTTGGAATAATACTTATCACTGTGTGCAACAACCACTTCTGTATGTATTGCATGTGTAAGCCTTTGTCAAGGGATATTGTCATTGTTGATAAATTTTAGGTGTTTTAAAAAAAAACACTGAGAGGAAGAGACAGCTCAATTTTGTTTACTGCAGATGGACTGATAATGCAGCCCATGTTCTCATGGTGCGATAAGTTATATGATTGTTTTTGTCAAGAATAAAAGTTCCTTTTGCTGTTAAAAACTACTGGATAAAGATCTGGATAATCTGCGCAAACAGTTATGGGCCCAGTACCAATATCCAAGTATTCCAGTATCCCAAAACAACAGTAAAGTGTGAACAGTGAGAAGATAAATAAGAAATAAATGGCTGCTAATAGCAATCCTGTGAAATTTTCGGGTGCCAAGCCTGACAAACCAGAACTACCAATCCTGGAAATTCAAGGTGAAGATGCTTCTAATAAGAGAAGGTACGTGGAAATAAACACAGAGCCCAAGCCTGATCCTCCAAAAAGGGAATGGATAGAAAAGGGATCAGAAAGCACAGAGGCACTATCTCCCTCACTATAAGATAGACCAGATTGTACACATATGCAAAATGTAACACTGGCCAAAGGACATGTGGGAAAGCACAAAAGTGCATGAAAGAACAAATCTCAGAAATAACTTATCAAATGAGGAAATTTATCAGTCTGAAGTTAAGTAAGGGCCAGAATATGCAGGACTACATCAGAGACACCCTATAAATAGTGGAGCGTCCTGCGCAAGAATGGGCGAAGAAATAAAAGACTTCCATGTTGCTGCATGTTACTCAGCAGTCTCCCAGAAAGCTATGACACACTGGTCACCGCACTAGATCACGGCCTGATGAGAGCTCACATTAGAGTATGTGAATGGCAAGCTTGTGGATGAATACAAGAGAAAAACAGAGATACAAGCAGCAGTGATTTGACCACCCCCAAAATCTGCATTAAAGACTCAGGATCAACAACACAATAAGAGTCTTAAAATAAAGGAAACAACTGAATGCTTTGTAATGCAGGAAAACTGGTCACATAAGGAAAATTTGCAGAATCTGGAAAGCAAAAATGAATCAGCTTAAAGAAAAAGGGACAATCAGAAAGCCAAAATTTGCTATTAAAGAAGAAAAGGACACTGTGTGTGCTGAATCAGCATTTAATACAAGTACAGGCAGATCAGCAAGACATGTATGGTGCATAAACTCCGGTGCCACAAGCCACAGACAAATAACAGAAGTTTCTTTTCTAACCTGGACCAAAGCAGATCAGAAAAAGTAATCTTAGCCAATGGTCGTATATAACTTCAGAAGGAATAGGAGTTTGGCTACCCCCAAACTGCCAAGTCTCTCCAACAAAAACCCTGAAAGATCCAATAAAGGATGTGCCTATGTTCCAAGTCTTGAAAGCAACTTGTTATCAGTGAAGAAACTCACAAGACAGGGGAATGTTGTTACTTTTATGGATGACAGCTGCATCATCACAAGAGAGGGTCATACTCTTGCAAAAGGAAATATCAAAGAGGGATTGTACCATTCCCAATATCGGGAGGCTGTTTATACTGTCAAACAAGAACATGAGAATTGAATCCATGTGTGGCATCGACGTCTTGGGCATAGGGACCCAGAAGCAATAAGAAAGCTATTCAGGAAGAGCTTGCTAACGCGTTACAATTGCCCAATGCAGTCAGAAGTGAAGTGAAATTAGCTGCCTTAAAGGTAAAAATGAACAAGGAAATCATTTCCTAAACACAGTACAACTACATCAGCACAGCCACTGGACTTGATTCATACGATGTGTGGGGTCCAATGACTACTCAAAACCTGGAAAGAAGAGATATTTTTCTCACATTTATTGATGATTAACTCCAGATATACAATTTTGTACTTCTTCATAGCAAAGATGAAGTTTACAGAGAAACTAGAAGATACCTAGCTGAAGTATCCAAAAAATTTTTGGAAGAATGCCAAAATGTTGCGTGCTGACAATGGAACTGCATACACAAGTGAAAGACACAAGCCTATTAAAAAAGAATGGAATCGTGTTCCAGACTACCATACCATACCACCCAAAACAAATTGGTGTCGCAGAGAGGAGAAACCGAACTGTTTTGTGAAATGGAAGAAGTATGCTTTTTTGATGCCGAGTTACCAACAACATATTGGGGAGAAGAAATAATGACTGCTTGCTATCTTCAAAACAGATTACCATGGAAAAGGGCTACAAAGAAAACTCCATATGAGCAATGGAACAAAAAGAAGCCCGAATTAAAGCACATAAGAATATTTTGGAAGTAAAGCATTTTTGCATGTTCCTAAGAAAACGTACAAAATGGGAAGCTCATACTAAGGAAGGAGTCCTGGTAGGCTACAGTGAAACCCAAAAAGGATACAGAATCCTGCACCCAGAGACCAACAAGGTGACAATCAGCAGAGATGTAATAATAGATGAAAACTCTGTATCACTCAAATTTCATGAAGTTACTCCAGTAATTCCAAATTTTAGCCACAGAAGGCAACCACAGTCCACAAAACCCAAAAAAACAAGGAAAAAACGCTGAAGTGTGGGTCACTCTCAAGTTACTGAAGAAGGAAAACTGTAATACCTCTGAACTTTCAGTCAGGAGATTTCCAACAGGGGCAACAAAGGTTTTCCAGCTAAACGCCTTCTTAAAATGGTGAAGACACATTTGAGTCAGAAACCTCATTCATGAGAAGAAATGCAACTATTACCAGTCCATGAAAAGCAGAAATGGATTAAAGCTGCAGATGGAAGAAATGGAATCTCTTCAACAGCTTCAGACATGGAAAATTACCAAGCTACCACAGGGTAAAAGCAATTGGATGTAAGGGGATTTTCAAAACCAAGTATGACTCTGATGGGAACGTGCATAGATTCAAGGCAAGACAGTGCAAAAGGGAATTTACAAAAATATGGAGAAGATTATGATGCTACATTTTCTCCGTCGCTAAACAAACAACATTTAGAGTGTTTAATGTCTGTAAAAGCGGTGCAAAGCATGAAAGTAAGACATTATGACATTAAGACAGCTTTTCTAAATGGTGACATTGAAGAAGAGTGTATATGACTCAACCAGAAGGTTTTATTAAAAAAGGAGAAGAAACACCTTTTGTGTAAACTGCAAAAATCTGCCTAAAACAATCAGCAAGAGCGTGGAACACTAAAATGAATGGATGTTCTGCTGAAAGAGGGATTTAGAAGAAGTCAAGCTGATCCGTGTTTTATACACTAAATGTACAGCAGATAAGTGGATGTATGTTCTTCTGTATTTGATGATGTCATCATAGCCATCAAGAAGAAGCTGGGAAAATTTCAAAAGTAGAACAATTTTGAACCAACATTTTTGAAACAAAGGACCTTGGAAATGTGACACATTATCTGGGAATCCAGATCCAAGAGAAGAAGATGGAAGTTTCCTTCTCAAACCAAAAGCTAAAATTGTCACAGTCCCCAACCAGTTTGGAATGTCAAAAGCCAAAGGCATTCAACACCAATGGATCCATCTTATCTAAAGTTGGAAGGGGAAGATGATCTACTACCTAACAATGAGAGTTATAGAAAAAGCAGTGGGGGCACTTCTATACATAGCCACAACTTTCTCGTCCATATATCACAGCGACAATGGGTATACTGTGCCGACGTGTAAGTAAGCCACGTCAAAGAGACTGGGAAAGCAGTTAAAAAGGGGTCCTTCAATATCTGAAGCAAACTCAAGACGTGAATCTAAAAATATCTGCAAATGGTGATCTAAAGCTCCAAAAGCTTACGTGGACGCAGACTGGGCCGGAGATTTAAGTGATCGAAAGTCAACAAGCGGTTTTCTTTTTTAAATTAGGAGAAAGTTTCCCAATTTCTTGGGCAAGCAGAAAGCAGGTGTCAGTTGCGTTATCATCTACAGAGGCAGAATACATTTTCAGCAGCTCATGCCAGTCAAGAATTAATTTGGTTTTAACCAAATTGTTAGAGGATCTTGGTAAACTCCAACTCAACCTGTTACGATTTATTTAAGACAACCAAGGATTATTATACTCGCCAGCAAATGAAAGGATCAATGCCAGGACCAACACATTGATGTAAACAAACACCACCTGCGAGATTTAGTGGAACATGGTATCATTGACTTTGTCTACTGCGAAACTGACAAGATGATAGCTGATACCATGACAAAGCCATTGCCAAGAACCAAGTTTGAAGATTTCAGGAAGATGATGGGACTAATTGGATAAGTAGTTGTTGAGTGGGGGTGTTGGAATAATACTTATGACTGTGTGCAACAACCACTTCTGTATGTATTGCATGTGTAAGCCTTTGTCAAGGGATATTGTCATTGTTGATAAAGTTAGGCTGTTTAAAAAAAACACTGAGGGGAAGAGACAGCTCAGATCTTGTTTACTGCAGATGGACTGATAGATGCAGACATGTTCTCATGTGTGCTGATAAGTTATGATTGTTCTGTTCAAGAATAAAGTTCCTTTTGCTGTTCAACTACTGGATAAAGATCTGGATAATCTGCTGCTAACAGTAATTCTTATGTCATCTTCTTTTTCCTGATAGGCAGACTAGTTGGTCATGACTGGAAAAAACAGATATTACTTTTGGTTTTATTATCCTTATTTTAACATGGCATAGTAAACGGTCACCATTTTCCATCTGTAAGTTCTGAGTTTAAAGGGGTTTTTCCAGCTCATATGCACCCTCAGTATTTGCTCTATACAAAACCTGAAATGTATTTTTGTTAACATCTCAAGTAGAGACTCAAGTAAAATAAGCAAACTAATACATGCAAAACAAGTTCTTACATATAAAATGAAAAATAGCCGCTGTAGGCTGGAAAATTACTTTCTATTATTGAGGAAAGGAGTTAATTAAGGGTTCTGTATGGTACATACAATGTACAGTAATAATAAAATGGAGCCAGTGCCAACTGGAGTATGAAGAAGCAGAATACATGATGTAGAGGTAACGACCAGTATGGTGCATGTAGCACAAGAAGACAACACTACAGTACCTATAGTACTGGTAGAATATAGTACAGTACAAACACAAGTGTAGCCCATTTAAACAAGCACTTTCTTTATATAACAATTTTTTCTTAATTTATCATAGCATAACAAATTCTTAGGGCATAGAGACACAGTTATTATGTTATGGTATGTAAATAGAAACCTGTGATACGTCCAATTGAAGATCAAAATGTCCTCTTTAGTAGCATCAAGAAGTAATCCTCAGAGAGGTATGAGGCAAACAGGTGAAGTAGCCATAGAGGTAGCCGAATGCCCACTTATGACATTTCGGAGGCTTCGCAGGCTTGATCCTCCCAGGAAAGACATAACTATGCACTCCTTACACCTAATATGTATCAACCAGGGCACATCACGTGACATTACACATAAAAATCTAAAAACAATATAACTAGTGTTGAGCGATTTTTATCGACAAAGTTGAAATCGGCAAGGTCTTTATGGTGATCGAAATTTCCAGATCATGCGATAATTATGGTTAAAACCCTGTGCATAAATCTATTAAGATGCGCCTTTTTTTCGGCGCTTTCTGTAATTTTGGCGGCCAGCAAATGAGATTACAGAATAGAGAAAGGGTGAGATGTGTGTGCGACGTCATGACTGGGATGTGTATGGTTGCGATTGGCTGGAAAAATCAACATGACCTCGTTTTACATAGAACAGCGTTTCCCTGTTTCAGCCTCAGTGTCTCTCAGCGTCTCATAGGGATAGGACCTGCGCTCTGCCTGTGGCCAAAACAGCTCAGCGAAATTAGTCTATTTCTGCACAGAGAAACCTCTACTAAATTTGCTGTGATCCTTCCAATTTAGTTAGATTAGAGATTTGAAGATTTTATTTTAGTTAGCTAGAGAATTTTAAAGCAGCATCTTACCGCTGTAAAATTTACGGCGGTGGGAAGCGGGGGGGGGGCCCGCGGGCGAACAACAGACAAAACTCTATCTAATAAAAAAACACTGGATAAAGTTCACCAAGACTTAGTGTAGAATTGTAGTGGAATATCTTTATTATTAACAGTTTTTCTATTGAAATATTTCCTGGGTATTGGGCAGCCTGAACTTATATTGGATACACATCATTTTCTAGTAACTGCAGGTCTCTTTGTTAGCTGCAAAACTCCCAACTTTTATTATCAGTATATTTTTCAGATAGGTGTTCATTTAAATTTTACCCATTACACCTGTGACTGTTGATATAAACCACCTTGCAGTTAAATTACAATCCAGCAATCTTTTTCGAGTCAGCAAGGTTGTTTGTTGCCAAAAATATCGTGTATCGTACGAAAAAAATCACAGTTACGTGTTTTTTGACTTTTGCGCACCCAGCATTGTTCATTGACGCAGCATCTACGTAAATCTAAAAACATCAATTCTATATTCACCACAGCTGAAAATTTAAAGGTGCAAAAAATATCGCTTATTTATACCAAAACATAACAGTTAACGTGTTTTTTTACTTTTGCACACCCGCATTGTTCATTGACGCAAAACATCTACGTAAATCTTAAAACAGCAATTCTATATTCACCAAAAGGTGAATTGAAAGGTGCAAAAAAATATCCCTTTATTATACCAAAACATAACAGTTACGTGTTTTTTTCCTTTTGCGCACCCAGCATTGTTCATTGACTCAGGGACTACGTAAATTCTTAAAACAGCAATTCTATATTCACCACAGGTGAATTCAATGGTGCAATAAATATCGTTTATTATACCACAACATAACAGTTTCGTGTTTTTTGACTTTTGCGCACCCATTCTTGTTCGTTGACGCAGCATCTACGTAAATCTTAAAAAAGCCATTCTATATTCACCACAGGTGAATTGAAAGGTGCAAAAAATATCGTTTATTATACCAAAACATAACAGTTACGTGTTTTTGACTTTTGCACACCCAGCATTGTTCATTGACGCAGCATCTACGTATATCTTAAATACAGCAATTCTATAGTCACCACGGTGAATTGAAAGGTGCAAAAAATACCGTGTATTATACGAAAACATAACAGATACAGACATAACAGACTCCTTTTCCCGGCACTTTTTAATCTGGGGGTCAGACAGGTTTAATGGTCATTCTGCGGTCCAGGACAGGTATAGTCAATGTCCAGTGAAACTAAAATGGTGGTTGAAAGACTCTTTTTTGCGTCACTTTTTAAATCTGGGGGTCATGCAGGTTTGGGGCTCATGCTGCGTTCCAGGACAGGGATATTCAATGTGTAGTTCAAGTAACATGATGGTTCAAATCATACTGCCTTCTGGCACTTTTTAATTTGTGGGTGATGCAGGTTTAAGGGTCAGGCTGTGGTACAAGACAGGGATAGTGAATGGTCTTGAAAATTTTTTTCTGTGACTTTATAACCTAAGTGTGTTGCCTAAGATGTAGCACGTATCCATTTGACTGTTGTGGATGTTAATTTCAGCTTCTCCAGCCTTGTTTGGGTGTAATAATGAAGGTGTTGTTGCTCTCCCATAGACTTTAATGGTCATCGCTCATAATCGACGCTCACTATCGAAAAACCTTATCGATAGCGGCCGACTATCGATCGATCTCGATAGCCAACGCAATCGCTCAACACTAAATATAACATATGATTTTCAAAAAAGGCTTTTAGATTGAAAGCCTCATTTAACCCCTTTGGGGTGAGCGAGTCCAATAAGCTTCACATTGAAGCAAACAGAATTGCACTATTACCGGTAGCTGTAATTTTCTCTATTACACACCATCTAAGCTCGTGTACTTGATAGCGTGCCTCATTGAAGTGGCGCGCCACAGAAGTCGCAACAAATTTTGTTCCCTCTTCTCTTTGAAGTAATACCCCTGTTACTTTAGAGCTGTACATGCATATTGAGGACCGATGTTCATTGATACAGGTCATAACTGACGAGATGGGCTGACCGACATATATTCTGCCACAATGGTATTAAAGGCATAGATGACATTTTTACTTAGAGATGTGTGGAAGCCGCTAATGGCTATAGCGTATCCTTTCAATGGGTGTTTCAAAGAATCCCCTTTGATGATAGAAGTACAGTTTTGACATGACGTGCAAGGGAATGTTCCTCTACGTGGAGATCTTTGCCAGTTTTGAATCTTAGGGAGACATGAATGATCGGATTTTTTATCCTTTTCTGGCGTAAAATGCGCCTAAGTGAGCAGTCTACCATGTCTAATGCAACTAATAAATGTGTTAGGCGCATTGTTCGTAAGACTCGACACTTTCTAATGCGTCTAACATGAGGGGGTGTTTTGGGTGCGTTCTGAGGGCGTGTCACATCACATTCGTAATATTAGACACATATATGAATGTGGTTCGGCAAAACTAGACGCATTATTGCTCGAACAGGCAGACCTATTTCATTGTGGTCTGCCTGAGCCTTAGGAGTCGAAGAGCAAAAATGTCCAATATTTCTCAACTTACACAAGTACAATAATAAAAAGTAATTTTTGATAATTACCAAACCTTATAAAATTAAATGTAAATTTAATAAAAAATATTATCATATAAAATTTAAATAAAAAAATATATTACCCCAAAAAATATAAAAATATCTTCTAAAAAAATGCTTTTAAAAATTTAATAGAATCTAACACTAGTTTTACATTAAATAACCCACTGATGTTATTGTTCAGATTTTACAATTTTTAATTTTTACTACAATAAATTTGAAATTTATTTTTGCTAAATTTTCAACCCTTTTATTCTATGTACAGAAAGACCAGCACATCACGGGTCTTGCTGGGACCTGGGGTTTCACCAAGCAAGATCAGTACCATAGTTTCTATTCATTGACATACTATTCTAATGACATTTCTTTTATTTTCAACCTATCTATAGCCTTTACACAAATACGTTTTGTAATGCTCCTAACACATAGGCGAGGCGCGTCGAACTTTAGACTGTATTTATAATCGCACAAAACCCACTTTCATACACTCAGGCGCATTATACACTGAAAACGAGACTAAACAATTCACTTTGAAGCGCCTTCCTTCATACGTCTCCCTTAATGTCTGAATGAAACAGCATATTGCCTATTGATCTTCCACCTCTAAAAATAAATCAAGGTTTGTCCCTAAAGAGATGGCCATATTTAGGATCACTAATTCCAGTGCTGGCCAATAGCTTTTTGAATAAGATTAGAAAGTTTATCAAAGCTTAATACAAAAGAGAAACGTTCAGTAGAGGGCCTGCTTCTAGTTGTCAGGGTTTCTTCCCTACTCATAGACAGGGTCTGCTCTGAGGTGTTGATACACCTGTCTATCCTCAAGATGGTGTGCTGTTTCCTGCGTGTAATAGGTCAAACCGCCTTTGTCGGCTTTTTTGATCACTAGTTCCCTGTTTTGTTGTAAAGATGCTATAGCACCCCTTTCGGTAGGTGTCACTATATGGAATAAAGTCAACCTTTCGATACATGACAATTTGTCGCCTACTGAAAGGGGTGCTATGGCATCTTTACAGCAGGTCAGTGAACTAGTCAAAACTGCTAGCCTTTCAGGAATACCTGAACAGTCGCCATCCGCTAATTGAGTTGTCTGTGACTAGGCATCAAACAACCATTCAATTTTTGGATGTTGAGATGAAAAAAAGTTGGGTCTCATCTATCCACGTTATATACCAAACCAATCGCTCGTAACAATGTGTTACATCATCAATTGTATCATGCTCCACAAATATTCCATGGTATCCCCCATGGCCAATTCTTGCATGCCAGGCGCATATGTTCAACGGATAGTCAATATGTAGCCAACATACATAAGTTGGTGAATAAGCTTGTATTTACGTGGATACAATAAACAACAATTATTGCAAATGAGAGGTATTGTCTATGAGTAGGGAAGAAACCTTGACAACTAGAAACAGGCCCACTTCTCAACGTTTCTCTTTTGTGTCAACCTTTGATAAATGGACTTCTGGCGCCAGCGCAGGCAGATCTAGAGCGCTCCCTGCACCTGCCAGGAAAAACCGCCATAAGCTGTTTTAAACAGCGCAGACCGGCTGCCAAAAGCGCCCTAAGACAGCCCGCATAGCGGTAGCGATACTCTCCAATGAAAAGATACCTGCTCCCCAGTGCCCAGAGACCCGGAGCCGCCCGAGACCAGCCAGAGGTAGAGCCTAAGATGGCCTCCGCTCTCCATACTCAGCAGCACATGCAGGTCAGAGATGCAGAGGGGGAGCGTAGCAGCAGTAGGGGGGAGGTAGGGCTTGCTGAATCAGATATCAGCTCCCTCCATACTAGCTTTAAACCCCTACTGGAGAATAACAGCCCTTATGCTATTGACTATAAACTTCTAGCCATGGAAGTGGCAACAGAAATATTTCCAGGCCTGCAGGCAACTCTAGAGACCTCAGTCCAGGCTTCTCTAACAAAAATACAACAAGAGGTGCAAGCCCATGCCGCCAGGCTTGACGAATTAGAGATGAGAATTAACGATCTTGAGACTGACAATATCTCTTTAAATACCAAGCTAAAGCTTTGTGCCAAGGCTCAGTTAGTACAACAGGAGCACATTGAGGATCTGGAAAATTGCTACAGGTGGAATAATTTAAGATTAGTGGGTCTTCCTGAATCGTTCAAGCAAAGGAACCTTCAGGATCCATACCAAGAAGAGTTACCATCGGCTCTGGGCATCATTCATGGCTGCCGCATAGAAAGGGTGCATCGGGTGGGTCCTGAGGGGAACATCTCGCAAATCTTGCAATTCGAGGACTTCTCCACAGACGTTTCACAGAGACATAGAGCATTCAGTAAAATCTGCACATGCCTTTTTAAACGGAAAATCCGATTCCAGATCCTGTACACGGCAGCCCTTAAATTACTAGATCCGAATGGCCCACCCAGATTTTTCACTTCGCCCTCAGAGGCAAAAAATGATCTCCGTGAGTTCTTGGACACTGGGGATTTTCCCAGATCTCCTCGGCCACCGTCTGCAGAGGAAGCATCTGAGGGTCCCCTTAAAGAGAGGCAAAGAGAAGGTCATTGGAACCACTCGCCATCCCCTCCTCCACTTTCTCCCAAGGAGCGCCGCCAGCCGAAAAAGGGACAATACCAGGACTCCACCCCAGACCGAGGAGACCAGGCCACTTTCGTCCGGTTTGCAGAGGTGGAGAATGGGGTCTAAATAAATTGGAGGGCGGAGCATTTATGAGTTTCTGATTGAAGGACATAGTTTGCTGGTGTAACCCGTTGATTGTTTTCACTATTGCAATATTGTTATGGTTTGGGTCATATCTACTTACTACTTACGCTTGTTGTGTTTGCTCACTATTTAATGAGCGGATAAATCTAACCTTGCAGGCCACTTAACGAATGTTTAGATCATATCACATGCTGGTGGGTGGGTGGAAAAAGGGTGAAAAATGTTTTTTCCTATCCCCCTGTTGCTGGAGAAAAGGAGTCACTCCAACACAACAAAGGGAGTGGAGGTCAATGTCTCCCTTTCGCGTTAATTGACAATGGTGCTAAATTGCACCCGTTCACTTGGTTTACAAATTTTCTGGTTTGTTGGTGCGGTGCATCCCCATCTCAGCTCTGGTACTCCCCCAGGACTTTGCCCTGGGATTGGAATGACTCGATGCGAAGCAGCAGCCCTTTAAGCTTCAACTTACCTACCCACAGCTATATATCTCGAATAAGATCTTTACATGCAGATCATCTCCTGGAACAGAAAGGGGCTCCGCTCCCCGAATAAGCGGATGAAGGTAATCCAACATTTAAAGAGATTACACCTCGATGTGGCTTTTTTACAAGAATCACGCCTAAAAGCTGATGATATCAAACATCTTGAGAAGCTGTGGGTTGGCCATGTTTTTGGCTCCCCATCCGAGAATGGCAGGGCTGGAGTTGTGACCCTTATCCATAAAATCTTTTCCTTCGCATAGTCTCAAATGTCCACGACACCGAAGGGAGAGTCTCAAACCTGACTATTAAGTGGGGAGGTAGGGACCTTAGCATATTCAATGTTTATGGGCCTCACGGACAAAATCGGGCTTTTTTCCAGGAATTGGAGGAAAGGATCAGCACTGACCAGAGCCAGCATCAAATCCTAGGGGGTGACATGAACGCAGTATTGGATACTTTGATGGACAGACGGGGAGGGTCATTACATCAGCAAAACAGAAGGGCCACCCAGACACCAGAGATAGGGGTTCAACGCCATCTAGTGGACACTACTATCCTACATAACTGCTGGAGAGAGAGGAACTCTGACGAGAGAGATTATACTTATTTTTCTCTGGTCCACCAATCCTGATCCAGATTGCATTACCTTCTAGTCTCAGATAGCCTCCAGAACAGGATAGAAAATGCCCAGATTCTGAACATGGTCATTTCTGACCATGCCCCGATCTCTTCAGATTTTTTCTGAAGGGCTCAGATTTAATTTGGAAGTTTCCCTCGTACCTGGCTAATACAGACAGTTTTGCAGATATGGTCAGAGATTGGTGGATGGTGTACGCCACCAACAATGAAGCGCATAAAGATGACCCCTTGCTTTACTGGGCGACAACCAAAGAGGTACAAAGGCATAGGGTTATAGCCTACACTTCTCTATACAAGCGTAACCGGAGACATTTTTACCTAAAAGCATCAGAGAGACATACAAAGCCTTCCTTCAGGACGGTTCAGACCCGCACAGATTTAACTGGGTAAATGCCAAATGGAGCAAGGAATTAAAGACTGCACTTTTTGCCGACAACCTGATCCTGTTCATGTCAGACCCCCTATGCCAGCTCCCCAGAGTCCTAGAAATATTTTGGTAAAATATCTGGTTATAAAGTAAATGTCTCCAAAAGCAAATTTTAGAAATAGACCCAAAAATAACTAATTTGCAATGGAAAAACTTGAACCTACATATTGCACGAGCGCAGGATTATATCACCTATCTGGAGATTAGGATTCGTCGGACCCCTGAAACGGTGTATAAATTAAACATCCCTCCACTCATTGATAAAATATCCCAAGATTTGAAATGCTGGGCCCCGCTGCCACTGTCACTGGCTGGCAGATGTCATGCTATAAAAATGATATGCTTTCCAAAATTATTGTATCCCTTACAGACCTTCCCGTTCCTGTTCAGACACTTGGACATTAACAGGATCATTTCTTGTTTCTCGAGTGTTAATCTGGGCATGGAAAAAGCCCCGTATCGTGTTAAGAAAATTAATGCTACCGACTAGGGCAGGGGGATTAAATCTTTCGGACGTCAGGGGATACAACCTGGCTTGTTTGGCTAGACATATGATAGATTGGGTCTGGGGACTTAGTCATTTCTCGAACTGGGAGCTGGATAGAGAGCTTCTGCTTCCTTGGCATCCGCAGGCCCTTTTCCCCACTAAATACCCCAAATTACCCGCCCTGATCAAATCCTCCTCATTGTTTCGAGATATGTTATTGGTATGGAAGGAAATACGGAAAATACTGGGCCTTTCCTTTACACTATCTAAAGATATGCCCATTTGGGACCATCCCGAATTTCTCTTGGGGCAAAGTAACCCGATGTTTCTCAAGGGGAAAGAGAGGGGTCTAGTGACGGTAGGCCAGTTAATGCATGAGCAGATGCTGCAAAAGTTCTCTCTAACAGGCACCCATATGCTAGCTGCATACCAACTTTTCTATTTCTGCAATAGTAGACTAAAAGACATTTCGAAGGAGATCATACCTGATGACTTTGACCCCTTTATCACCACTCCTAGGGACACCTGTTGTCTCTCAGGACTTTACACCATTATAAGAGGATGGTGCTTGAAACAGACAGATTCTCAGCTTTCCAATAGTGGCACTGTCGTCTGGATGACGCCCAAATCCTGGATATAATATTGAAGGGCTTGGTCGCCATACGCAAGCACATTTTCTGTGAAATTTGGCGAGAAACCTTCCTCAAAATAATCCATAATGCTATTTACGCCTTTAATATACCAACATCCCCAAAATTCCCAAACAGATTGCAGCACTGCCCCAAATGTGGATCTTATAAGACCGATTTGTGGCATGGTCTGTGGGAGTGTAGCTTTTCACAAGAATATTGGGATAGTATTATCTCATATATAAAGGTTAACTTTGGTGTCATGCTAATCTTTCATTGCCCCAGACCTCCTGATGTAGATGAGGGAGGTATCTCTGTAGTGGCGGATAGCACGCCATGCTACCCGGAGATAGTCCACATAGCATTTCTTGCAGCAAAAGGCTGCCTATTACAGATATGGATCAAACGCACCCTCCCGTCTGCCATTGGAGTCATGAAACAATTGGAAAACTACCTTATTGCTAATAGGATGAAGACGGAAAGACACAAAGAGATGCGTACTACTGTTTTTTTCAAATGCTGGAGATCATTTATTCAGTCACACTATTAGGAGAGAGAAATAGAAGCTCTGATGCAAACATTCAAATTCACAGCCTGGTACTGCAAAGAGGAGAACAGCGGTTCACTGGGTAGGTTCCAGATTTCAGGTATCTTCGGCATCAAGGTGACAGTATGTTGGTTAGGGCAATATCTATGCTCACGCTAAATATAGGTTCTACCTGTTTGGTCTGTCTATGTTTGATTTTGAACTCTGTACATGACATTTCAATAGTTCAGGCACTTGCCTCAAGTGTCTAATTATGGTCTGACCTTTTAATATGTTGGAGTTATGTCGTAATATGTTGGATAAATGCAATAAAATATGTTTAAAAAAAAAAAAAAAAAACCTTTGATAAACATTCTAATCTTATTCAGAAACCTATTTGCCAGCACTGGCACACATTGAATAGTGATCCAAAATGTAGCCATCTCTTTAGGGACAATGTGTCGGTTCATTCAGACATTAATTCACTTTGTTACCCGTAGCAAAATCAGAGCACCCCTCTCATTTTTCCAGAGCACTATATGAAATGAAAGGGACGCTCTGATTGGTTGCTATGAGCAACAAAGGGAGTTTTAGACCTAGACAGTTTTGATACATGTGCCCCTAAGATTCAAAAAAAGGATTGCCAAACCTGGCTCAGATCTCCACATAAAGGAACATTCCCTTGCATGTCATGTAAAATTGTAATTCTATCTTCAAAGGTTATTCTTTGAAACAGCAATTGAAAAGATACAATATAGCCATTAGAGGTTTCCACACATGTCTAAGTAAAAATGTCATATTTGCCTTGAGATGCCCTTGTGGCAGAATATATGTCAGTCAAACTACCTGGTCGGTCAGAACCCGTATCAATGAACATCAGTCCTCAATACACACCTACAGATCTAAAGTAATGGGGGTATCATATGGGCTTTATCAAATTGTTTAAAGGCATAGTAATCTTAGTGTATGTAAACTTTTGACTTTGCAAAAAGTAATAAAAATGCCTTAAAAATGCTCTCTCTCATTATCTTGACATTTGCAAATTCTGAATAATTTTGGTAATACTAATTGACCTAAAGTGGGTAAGGTTTATTCTGATTTCATGTCAGATAGTGAGAAAACATGCATATGTGTCTTTTTATATAGTGTATGTAAAATTCTGTTTTCAACTGTGTATACCATACCATAATAATTTTGTCTCTAGGCCCTAAGAATTTGTTACAGACTATGACAAATTAAGAAAGAAATATTATATGAAGAAAGTGCTTGTTTAAATTGGCTACGCTTGTATTTGTATTATGAATTTAATTGTTGTGGCAGAAGGAGAGACCCAACGTTGTCCCATTTGTGATACATCCTACATTTATACATTTAAACTTTGGTCCATTAGACTATTATTGTAGAATAAAGTATAGTACATGAAGGATAAATAAAGAGCAATAGAGTTACACTCATCAATCATCCGAACCTCTCATGCCCGCCTACAAGATTTCACACGTGCAGCACCAATTCTCTGGAATATGCTACCGCGGGCAATCAGGCACATTCACAACCCTCACAGTTTTAAGAGGGCCCTGAAAAAACATCTTCTCGGTCTGGCCTCCAAGAACCCAAACTGCTATCACCACACTGTCAACCCCCTCACTAGGGGCATCACAGGCACTTATCTGTATATAGATGTACAGTCTGGGTGGCAGGTTCACCCATTTTCATGTAAAACCCCCTATTTATGAAACTTGGCTGGACCATTGTAAACTTGGCACTTCTTACCGTATGTTTCACCCATACACTCTAATAGATTGTAAGCTCTCACGAGCAGGGCCCTCACACCTTGTGTCTCATCTGTAAGTACTTTTAATGTGTAATGTCTTTACGTTTACCCTTGAATTTGTTTTAAAAGGGTGCGGAATATGTTGGCGCTTTATAATAAAGATTATTATTATTATTATTACATAGCAAACTGCAGATAGCAGTTTAACACATGTAACACAGGTATATGTATAATAGTTAGATAGCAGTACAGTATATGCATTACAGATTGCAGAGTTGTATTAGTAAAGATGGAGTGTATGCTGACTATAGACAGTTTGTATGCAGAGTGTATGTTATTCAGGTAGTAAGCAGCGTAGTGCATGTTTTAAATATAGACAGTAGCACAGTATATGTGGCACAGGTAGATAGCATGTGTACAGGATATCTAGTACAGCAAACAAGTAGTACGTGTTACAGATACAGTGTTAGCAAAGCACTACAGTTGCACATTTTTAATGACAACCAATGTGTTCCTATAATTTCATGTGACTTTTAAGAGTATCTTTCATCTTAATAGGTAATGTGGAATGCTATGTTACTTTACTATATGTTCTGTGTGTTAACTTGTAGGACAACTGAGCTTTTAAAAGCTAAAAAATTCTCCTGAGGTATTCCCAGATGTTGATCACATCCATCTTCACGCTGAAGTGAACAAACAGTTTTATTTGATGTGGACTAAAGGGTTACATCCATACCTTCACAAGAAATATGGCCGAGATATAGACTTCATTTGTATTCCTTTTAAAGGTACAGATACATATTAAGTTCTAAGATAAACTCAGTTGCTTTGGCTCCATCCTTTTTCTTCAAAGAGCAATATAAATATGTCACAGATTTTTTTTCACATTCCAAATATTCACAGAAGGTTATATAAACGTGTCCTTCCTCCTTTTTCACTTGACTTTACATACAAGATGGGTAGCATAAGTTCACCACTTTTTTTGGGATGTTTATGCTTCATGAGTCATCATATGTGCTCATCCTATGGTGTGATGTGAACTGTACCTTGTTTAGGGCTGTGCTAATATTTCATGATAATATATCGAAATTGTATCATGAGTAATTGGGCCTAACAAACC
>JAODAL010018089.1:0-75752 GCA_025379985.1 Phyllomedusa bahiana
GAGTGGCAGAGGCACCAACATTCCCCGGGCCCCGGGGCGCACAGCAAAAAGGGAAGTCGCAGGGAGGGGGCACTCGGTGGGCCACAACTGCCGCTGTCATCTAGCGGCCGTGGGTTTTTTCAGCAAAAAACCCAAAAGGGTTTTTTGTTGGGTTTTACTAGGTATCCCCTTCCTCCCAGATGACATTGACAACCCCCGCCCAAAAAGTCGGTGGGGAAAGTTTAAACCAAAAAAAAACCCCTTTGTTGGCAAGGCCCCCGGGAGCGGGTCAGCGGGGCCCCCACCTGTCCCTCAACCTGCCTTTTCCCATTTTCCCGGGGGGCCCCCTCAGCCCAAGAAACTACTATGTGGGGCTGGGCCAGCGCCACTATATAGCGAGGATGAAAAATTTTAGGAGGGGGAAAATTTAGCAGTACTTGGCGCCCAAGAAATGGGGGGCCCAATATCCTCTATTCTTGCAGTAGGGGGCAAAGTATAGATGTTGGGGAGTGGCCAAAGGGAGGGGCATGTTGTGAGGGGGGCAGGGCCCCTGCCTACCAAAAACCGGGGAATGAGGACGCCCGTGACGATGAAACACAAATAAAATGTTTTTTGTAGCCCCACCGAAATTTTGGGGGCCGGGTGAGGCAAGGGGCTTCAAACATTTGCCCCGGAAAGAGGGCCCTCAGCTTTGCGCACAGGAAAGGGGGGCGCCAGCAGTGGGGGGCGGTGGCCGGATTTAGCAGGAAAAACCAGTGTGAGGCTGGGGGGCCAAAACGGGGCCCCGGGGGTAAAAAAAACCCGTTTCGCAGGTCCAAAGAAATGTTGGGGACAAGGGGGCCCTTCAGCGGGAAAAGGTTAGCACGGCATAGGCCCCTCAAATGCGGGGGCGTTGGCGGGAAAATCCCATTCTCGGCGTTTTTTTGGAATTCTTTGCTAAGACACCCGAGGGCCGAATAAGGGTATATGTTTGGGAAACTGTGGGCCCGGGAAAATAAAACGTGGGCCAGGGGAGCTAACGTTGGGCACCCGGCCCCGGTCCCAACACATGCCCCGTTTACCCAAACCGGTGGTCTGGGGAAAAGGTGGGTCAGGGTGTGGGGGGTCCTTCCTGCCCGCCGAGCAACAGGCCAAAAAACCAGCAAACAGGCCCCGGGGGGCAAAGCATTTCCATTGGGACCAGTCAAGGCTCCACCACCTCTGGCAGAAGGGGCTGGTTTTCTTTGACTCATCTCCCGGTCCAGATGCTCTTTCTCCCCACTACTAAGGGGGCCGCGTGTTAAAAGGGGGGTTGCAAATAGGCAACAGTAGCTTTCCAACCATCCTAAGGTTTCAGAAGCTGACGTACTCCTTTCCAAGTTGTTGGTGCTGCAGTCCCTCCTTTTCCAAATGGTGGACTCTGCACCGTTCAGAGTACTAATGGCTTGTGCGAGCCGAGAAAGAGAGTTCAAGGCCGTAATATCTTTTCCCCAAAAAGGCAGTACCTGCCACCTTCATAAATATTGTAGAACAGAAGGTGGGTCAGTCCTGAGCTTTATCGGTTTGTTTCCAAGGTGCACGGCAGCGCGGACGTCTGGAGCTGTAACTACGGTCAGTGCCAGTACATGTCCTTTACGCCCACTGGGTGGAATGTATTGCTTCCGGCCCAGCACACCAACAACTTGGGACAGGAGACGCCGCTTTCTCCTCCACGTTGTCAAACTGCGGCTCCTGCTCCAATGACCGCCGCTCCTCCTCCACCCACCACCACCATCTCAGCCCTCCACAGGTACTGCTCCATCATACCACATGGTGTAAGGCACAGCGGTGTCAATGCAGTTGTCACACCTGGCTTGCCTCGGCAAAAACGAAGTCACACAGGGAGGAACTGCTCCGCGTCATGCAGCCAGAATCGAGTGTGTGGCTTTCCCCGCGCCAACTGCAAATCAAAACCTTGGTAGGGTGGACAATGGAGGAAACATGGTGTCCGTGCGCACCGCAGGAGGGATGGTCCATAGCGCCCCCTGCATGTCTGCACGTGATCAATCGGTTTGTGAAAAGGTTCCTGAAGTCTACCACCGATCTTCAGAAGATCTGGAACATGGCCAGGAAACTGTCAGCACTTCATCCATTCCTACCCAAGCCAGGAACTCCCACCTTGGAAGGGGAAGAGAAGGGGGAAAGGGACGAGTTGCAGCGCAGAACGGCCTCCCCCAACACACTCTGATATTCGATTGTTACCACCCGTTGGGAAAATTCCAGCCTGCACATGTTGGACCTGACTGTATGAAACAGAGAAAGGCCATTAACGATTTTTTATGATGATCCAGGCGGACAGGAGTACTCCCCTGTGTAACTTTGATGTCACCAGTGCAGCATCATGCGTGACACCTGCCTTTTTGTATGAAGGCCATTTGAGGAGGCCACGTTATTTGTTCAGTCGCCAGGACTAGCGGGATAGAATAACGTCATTCCACTGCTTCATGTCCCTGAAATAATGCTGAAAAATCTTTGTCTGGCATGGACTTGGAGACGTGGCGACTACATCTCGCGGCCAAAAAGATCCGGTGGGGACTGAAATGGATAGGATGAGGAGGAGAGGACATTGGTTGCAGAAGCAGTTGTCTGGTGAAATTATTGGATTTTTCTACTCAGAGTGACAAAGAGGAGGAGCAGAGCAGCTGAGCAGTGGATGGAGATGAGGAAACGAGCAGATGACCCGCAAGCACCGTGGCAGTATACAGTGGAGTGGAGGCAGGGAGCCCTCGGAGTACACATGTGCAGAAGGCCTGCACATGCAGATTGCCTGGCTAGTGACAGCCGAAAAGTCAGCATCCGCAGAGGGATGACTTCTGGCTCACCACCCTATTAGACCCACGCTACCAGGTCCAAAATGGGAGCATTTTATTCCCAGCTATTGAGAGGGAGGCAAACTCAAATACTATAGGGAAAACCTCCGTATCAGTTTGGGCCGCAGCCTAAGTGCTGCATCGTCCCTCCTCAGACAGGTCTACCGGGGTTCTTCAGCGCTCACGTACAACTGCCGCGCAAGCTGGGGGAAGGTAATGGGGTAGGAGCAAGTACCAGCACCACAGCAGACAACCTAAGTGTGGAGTCACTTGATGAGTACTTTCCTTCACCCGCCTAGTTAGAGGGCAGTCGCCAGCACAGCAGCAGCAGCAGGACCTGAGCAGATACAGAACCAACTAGGTGGTGGCCTACTTTGGACAGCACCTGCCACCCAGTTAGAAGATCCGCTGGACTACATGGCACCAAACTGATGTGTGGCCGCAACATGCCGGAGTTTGCAGTGGAGAAGCTGTCCTGGCCCGGCCAGTTGTGTGGCATCAGAGCGGGTGTTCGTCGGTGGGGGGCCTACGATCCACCCAAGTGATAACCCGCTTGTCCATGGGAAAATGTGTAACTGACTGACCTTTGACAAGATGAATCAGGCTTGAAACGGCCAGGATAATACCCACACATCAATGCCTTTAGGCGTCAATTACATCAGCCATGACGCCTCACCCAAACTGTGAGAAAAGGAGTCAGGGTAACAAACAACCTGCCTCAGCCACTATTCTGATGCCGCCACTCCCGCCTGGATGCCACACATCATTCTGCCAGATTCTCCATCTGCCACCAACCATCTTTACCAGGGACTGTATTGCCACCCTCCTCCACACTCTGTCATTGTGCCCTCTCTGGACCTCATGCTGCTGTTTGTATGCTGGTGCCATGACATCCACACTGGTGTCATTGTGCCACTCTCTGACCTCATGCTGTGGGCTCACTGCCGACGTAATACCTCCACTCCTGTCCATTGTGCCACTCTGTTGGCATACTCCCTGTTTTTGCCACCTCCAGAATGTGATTGGTGCCACTGTCTGACCTCATGCGCTGCTGTGGCTGCGCCGTGACATAACACTGTGTCATTGTGCCACTCTGTGGCCATACCTGTTATTGCCACCTCCAGAATGTCATTGTACACTGTCCGACCTCATGCTGCGCTGCCGTCCACCTCCACTTCTCTGTCCATTGTGCCACTCTGTGGCCTACACCAGTTTTTTTTCCACCTCCAGAATGTCAATAGAGCCCACTGTCTGACTCATGCTGCTGCCACGGTCACCTCCACTCTCTTCATATTGTGCCACTCAGTGGCCTACTACTGTTTTGCCACCTCCAGAATGTCATTGTGCCACTGTCACCTCATGCTGCTGCTGCCGTGACCTACACACTGTTCATTGTGCACTGTCTGACCTCATGCTGCTGCTGTGCTGCTGCCGCGACCTACACACTCAGTCATTGTGCCACTGTCTGACCTCATGCTGCGCATGTGGCTGCTGCTGTGACCTACACACCCGTCATTGTCCACTCTGTGCCTACCTCCTGTTTTTGCCACCCTCAGAATGTCATTTGCCACTTTCTGGACCTCATGCTGCAGCTGATGGCTGCTGCCGATACCTACACACTGTGTCATTGTGCCACTGTCTGACCTCATGCTGCTGGCTTGTGGCTCTGCCTGTGACCTACACACTGTGTCTTAGTGCCACTGTTGACCTCATGCTGCTGCTGTTGCTGCTGCAGTGACTACACACTAGTTTCCTTGTCCCACCACTGTGGCCTACTCCTGTTATTGCCACCTCAAATAATGTCATTGTGCCACTGTCTGACCTCATTCTGCGCTGTGGCTGGCTGCCATGACCACACATTGTGTCATTGAAGCCACTGACTGAAACCTCATGCTGCTGCTGTGGCTGTCTGCCGTGACCTAACACAAAGAGTTTCAATTTCCCAAACACTGGCCTACTCCAGTTTTTGCCACCTCCAAATGTCATTGTGCACTGTCTGACCCTCATGCTGCTGCCCTGCCGAGGACCTACACGCTCAGTCATTGTGCCATTTTGGTTGTTATTGTTGACTGTCTGACCTCATGCTGCTGCTGTGGGCTGCTGTCATGACCTCCACACTTTGTCATTGTGCCACTCAGTGGCCTACTCCTTTTTTTTGCCACCTCTAGAATGTCATTGTGCCCACTGTCTGACCTCATGCTGGCTGCTTTGGCTGCTGCCGTACCTACACACTGTGTCATTGTGCCACTCTCTGAACTCATGCTGTTGCACCTGCCGCCCACTCCTCCATTCTCTGTCATTGAGCCACTCATGAGGCCTACTCCAGTTTTTGCCACTCCAGAATGTCATTGTGCCACTGGCTGACCTCATGATGCTGCTGTGGCTGCTGCCGTGACCTAGACACTGTTCATGTGCCACTCTGTGGCCTATCCTCTTTTATTTTTCCACCTCCAAATGTCATTGTGCCACTGTCTGACCTCATGCTGCTGCCACGGTCACCTCCACTCTCTGTCATTGGCCACACTGTGTCCCTACTCCAGTTTTTGCCACCTCCAGAATGTCGTTGTGGCCACTGTCTGACCTCATGCTGGTTACTCGTGGCTTCTCCGCTGCCGTGACCTTCACACTCTGTCAATGAGCCACAGTCTGACCTCATGCTGCTGCTGTGGCTGCTGCCGTAGACCTACACACTGTGTCAAATAGCCACTCCTCTGACCTCATGCTGTTGCTCCTGCCGCCGTCCACCTCCAACATCTGTCATTGTCCTCCACTCTGTGCCTACCCCCCCACCTGTTTTTGAGCCACCTCCAGAATGTACATTGTGCCACTGTCCTGACCTCATGCTGCTGCTGTTGAGCTCTGCAATGACTACAACACTGTGTCATTGAGCCCCTGTCCTGACCTCAATGCTGCTGCTGTCTGCTGCCGTGAACTACACACTCTTCATTGTGCACTGCTGACCCATGCTGCTGCCTGTGCTGCTGCCGTGGACCTACACACTGTGTCATTTGACCCCATTCTCTGGCCTACTCCTGTTTTTTGCCACCTCCAGAATGAACATTGTGCCACTTTTGACCTCATGCTGCAGCAGCCGTGACCTACACGCTCAGTCATTGTGCCACTGGCTGACTCATGCTGCTGCTGAGGCTGCTGCCAAGACCTACACACTGTGTCATTGAGTGCCACTCTGTGGCTAACTCCTTGTTTTTGCCACCTCTAGAATGTCATTGTGCCACTGTACTGAACACATGCTGCGCATTGGCATGCTACCATAACCTACACACTGTGTCATTTGCCCACTCTCTGACTCTCATGCTGTTGCTCCTCCGCCATCAACCTCCACCTCTCTGTCATTGATGCAAGCACTGTGGCCTACTCCATTTTTGCCCAACCTCCAGAATGTCATTGTGCCACTGTCTGACCTCATGCGCTGCCACGGTCACCATCCACTCTCCTGTCATTAGTGTCCACTCTGTGTCCTACTCCAGTTTTTGCCACCTCCATAATGCCAATGTGCCACTGTCTGTCCTCATGCTGGTACTGTGGCTGCTGCCCGTGACCTACACACTCTGACGTATTGCGCCACTGGTCTGACCTCATCTGCAGCTGTGGCTGCTGCCGTGACCTACACACTGTGGTCATTGTAGCCACCTCTGACCTCATGCTGTTGCCCCTGCCGCCGTCACCTCCACTCTCTGTCATTGTCCCACTCTGTGGCCTACTCTAGTTTTGTTGCCACCCTCCAGAATGACATTGATGCCACTGTCTGACCTCATGCTGCTGCTGTGGCTGCTGCCAGACCTACACACTGGATCATTGAGCCACTGTCTGACCTCATGCTGCTCTGTGGCTGAGCTGCCCGTGACCTACACACTCTGTCATTGTGCCACTGTCTGACCTCATGCTGCTGCATGTGCTTCTGCCGTGACCAACACACTGTGACATTGTTCCCATTCTCTGGCCTACTCCTGTTTTTTGCCACACTCCAGAATGCTAGTGTGCCACTGTCTGACACTCATGCTGCTTGCTGCCGAGACCTACACGCTCTGTCATTGTGCCACTGTCTGACCTCATGCTGCTGCTGAGTCTGCTGCCATGACCTCACACTGTGTCATGTGCCACTCTGAGGCCTACTCCTTTTTTTTGCCACCTCTATAATGTCATTGTGCCACTGTCTGAACCTCATGCTGCTGCTTTGGCTGCTACCATAACCTACACACTGTGACATTGGTGCCGACTCTCCTGACCTCATGCTGATGCTCCTGCCGCCATCACCACCACTCACTGTCCTTGTGCCCACTCTGTGGCCTACTCCATTATTGCCACCGCAGATGTCATTGTGCCACTGACTGACCTCATGCTGCTAGCTGTGGCTGCACCGTGACCTAGACACTGTGTCATTGTGCCACTCTTGGCCTATTCCTGTTTTTGCCACCTCCAGAATGTCATTGTGCCACTGTCTGACCTCATGTTTAGGCTGCCAACGTTCACCTCCACTCTCTGTCAGTTGTGCCACTCAGTGGCCTACTCCATTTTTGCCACCTCCAGAATGTTATTGTGGCCACTGATCTGACCTCCTGCTGCTGCTGTGGCGTGGTGCCGGACCTACACACTGTGGTCTTGTCCCACCTGTGGCCCTACTCCTGTTTTTGCCACCGTCCAGATGTCCCTTGTGCCACTGTCTGACCTCATGCAGCACTGTGGCTGCTGCGTGCCCACACCCTGTGTCATTGTCCACTGTCTGACCTCATGCTGAGCTGCTGTGGCTGCTGTCCGTGACCTACACACTGTGCATTAGTCCCACTCCTCGGCCTACTCCAGTTTTTAGCCACCTCCAGAATGTCATTGTGGCCACGTCAGACCTCAAGCGCTTGCAGCCGAGACCTACACGCTCTGTCATTGTGCCACTGCGTCTGCCTCATGCTGCAGCTGAGTGGCTAGCTGCCATGACCTCCACACAGTGGTCATTGTGCCACTCTTTTGGCCACTCCTTTTTTTCCACCACTAGATTGTCAATGTGCCACTGATCCCTGACCTCATATCTGCTGCTGTGGCTGCTGCCGTACCTTCACACTGTGTCAATAGTGCCACTCAGTGCCCTACCCTGTTTTGCCTCTCCAGAATGTCATTGTGCCACTGTCTGACCATCAAGCAGCTGCTGCCGTGACCACCACACTTGAGTCATTGTTCCATCTGTGGCTTCCTTCTGTTTTGCCACCTCCAGAATGTCCATTGTGCCACTGCCTGACCTCATGCTGCTGTGGGCTGCCGCCGTCCCTCCACACTCTGTCACTGATTTGCCACCTGAGCCCTCAGCTTTTTTTTTTTCCAGCTGTCGCTGCCATGACATTATCAGGCTACATTCCCGCTTTAGTTTTTTGGTCAGTTTTCCCCTCTTAAGTGCCAGGGAATTTTATAGTGAAGCGATTCAAAGAGCGGCGGCAGTCATCTGCGTGTCATACTAAAACACAACATGTATGAAGACCAAACCAAGCTCCCTCTGCATTTTTAAGCAGGCACAACGTTCAAACAGCACCCTGCAGGCTCTGGGCAGCCTGGAAATAGCTGTTTTTTAACGCGATTCATCCCGAAGTAATTCGGACCGAATTTAATTTTGTCGGGAAATTCGGCGAAGGGACCGAACCGAATTTTTGAGAAATTCGCCCATCTCTATCCAGAACCCATTATTTCCACAAGTTTGATTAAACCAGTGTTGAACCAAACAGGGACAGATTTGAACTACATTAGTGCTGACAAAAACAGACACTACTGCTGACCAAACAGCGGAGCACTGTACTGGGCATCTCCAACAGTACCACACGCTTTCAGTGGTGCAGCACTGCACATGCTCGACCACCACTCCATTCAAACTCCTTCTCACTGTGGTCGTCTAGTGAGGATAATCAGAGGGATCAGGAACCAGCAGGCAACATTTTTCATCTGTAGATAATAAATGTCCACTAGTGGGGATGTTTTCAAAAAATGTGCACAGTTTTTTTTTTTTGTTTTGGGGTAAAGAGTCATACAAATAAGTTTTTGGGTCAGTTTGCCCCTCTTAAGTGCCCAGGGAATTTATAGTGAAGCGATTCTAAGAGCGGCGGCAGTCATCTGCGTGTCATAGTAAAACACAACATTGTATAAGACCAAACCAAAGCTCCCTCTGCATATTTAAGCATGGCACGACGTTCTACAGCACCCTGCAGGCTCTGTGCATCCTGGAAATAGCTGTTTTTTAACGTGATTCGTCCGAAGTAATTCGGAACGAAGTTATTTTTTGTCGGGGAAAATTCGGCGAAGGGAACAAAACGAATTTTGGGAAATTCGCCCATCTCTACTCACTGTATTATGTGGTAAAATACACACACATCAGAGAGGCCTAAAATTTAACAGGTAATATTTTCACTTACAGTAGCTGTAGGGTGGGTCCCCAAGATCAACTCCCCCAGGTCCCCCAGTCCAACAGTGGCCTTACCTTTTTATATCTAAATACCATGGCTAAGGCAAATCAGCTTTTTGGTATCCCTTCATAATAACCAGCTTCCAGGGCACAAGCCACTGTCTATGTGCCCATAGTTTGGAGCCACAGGGACTCTGCATGCCTTCATACAGACTTTATTTAAACTCCTTAACGACGGCCCACCATCTTTGGATGTCGGCTGGTGCAGGATGTTTGTCTGCAGTGACGTCTTTTGGCGTCGCTGCAGACATCCGAATTTGCGGTGCCCGGCATTGCAGCAGCGCTGAGTTCGGGGCTGTACTACACAGACCTGTTCCCAGGGCTGCTCCTGCAAGCATCGAGGAGCGGTGGAAACCTCCGTTCCCTGGTGCTTTAACCCTTTGATAGCCGCGGATCGTCACCGCAGCATAAGGGTTTCCCTGCTCTGTCGGGTGATCGGAACACCCGGTGACCCGACAGAGCCTGGAGAACGGCTGCACAGTCGGCCCTGGGGACCTAGAGTAGCCCAGGGCTGTCTTGTGTAACAACCAGTGATCAGGGCAGACTGTGTGCTGTCCTTATCACTGTCTGTGTCAGACTGACAAACATTTTAATTTATTAGCATATATGAATATTCTAATATATTACTAAGTGAAAAAAAAAAAAAAAAACGTAACACAGTTATCCCTTCATGGGATTTAAAAACAAAAGTAAAAAAAAGTAAAAAGTGTAAAAAAAAAATAAAATAAAAAATAAAATAAAAATAAATATTTAATGAAAAATAATTGTGCATATATTACACACAAAAAAACCTACACATATTAGGTATCCACATGACCGTAATAACCTATAGAATTAATCTAACATGTTATTAAGTGTGAAATGCGAATGGTGTAACAAAAAAAAATTGAAAAAATATTCAGCAATTATTTATAAGTGAACTTAAACTATTCCCCCATAAAGTACAACTCGTCTCGAATAAAACGAGGTCTCATCCAACTGCGTCACTGACAAAATAAAAAAGTTACAACTGTTGAAACGCAAGGAGGCAAAACTACTTTTCAGGCGATCGGCTTAAGGGGTTAATCTGAGAAATTTCCTATTTGATTCTCCCAGACATTTTATATAACTGCCGGTCAAATTAAAAGATTCTTACTGTATACCTATAGACTGTATATCACTAGTACTTGTAATAATTGAAATAAGGAATGAACTTAAGGGGAATAAATCCTTCTCACTGACAAAGACTTCTCAGTCGGAGCCCTAAGTTCTTAGACTTCCCTTCTGTATAGTGCAATTTGATCTGTCGGATACTTAGTGATACAAATCCTGAGTCTTTTATCTTAAGGTACTTTATTCTCATGGAGACCTCAAAAGAATATATTCTCATTGTTACAGCCAATAGTATACCTGGTGGGAGATCCATTTCTGATTCATCATTGTCCTGCAGTGGAAAAAAAAAAAGCCTGCAGAGGAGATACAGAGAAAGACATAAGGCACTGCCGGCACGGGAGGAGGGAGTGGGGGAGACCCAAGGAACATCTCTTGTGTCTTGGAAAAACTTGAATAGTTTCTTAGGTGAAGCAATTTTTAATTGTAACATTATTAACATCCTACAGGCTCAGGATCAAAGCTATTTCTTTTACGAAAATGACATAGTATACAAGATAGAGAAATGGGTTTCAATCACCGAAAGTGACCCGGCAGGGATTTTATGTTCTGCCATCAATCAAGACTTAGTAATTTATAGCTGTGCTAGAATTAGGAAGGCCACTGGATCTAAAATATAAGATGGCGGACAGAAAAGAGGAAAAAAAAGAACAAAAAGTATCAAAAGAAAAAAAATTTTTTAAAAATAGTGTTGAAAGGGAAAAGTAAGGAAAGCCCCACAGGGGGTTGGGTTCCTTTAGAACTTCTGCCTGAGGTGGAACCCAAACCTTTTTAAAAGGGTCCCAAGGCACCTTACAGCCCCATGACTTCAATGGGACATCCGGTTTTCCTGTGGTGTTTTTGTCATTTTACTGAAAAAATTGGCAGGGGCCCGCACCTTTTTTTTTTTTTTTAACCAAAGCCACACAATTTGCGATAAGTTTAAAGGGAACCCCTGACAATTTTTGGCCTACCTGGGGTTTCTATGCCACGATTGTCCTCTAGAATGAGATGTTCTGAAATAATAATCACCCTTTTTTGTTTACATTGAATTTCTGAACCCCATGAAAAATCCCAAAAAGGGCCCCCAATGTTAAAGAGGTTTTCACTACAAAGAAAGCTTTCAAATTTTGGGGAACAAAAATGAAGAGTTTTCCAAATATATTCTTTTTTCACTTTTTTTTAAGGAGCTACAATGATTTTATCCCCTTTCGAGGGCTCTCAGGTTTCCCCAAAGTAAACCCACCTTGTTCTCCTTCCCCCCTGCTTTTTGTTCTATCGATAGGGGGGGAGTGAGGTCATCACACGGGTTGGGGGCCCAGAGTGTTGGTTTGTGTTTTTTCTGATCTTTCAGCAAAAACGTAATTCCCTTACTGTTTACTTTACCAAGAAGTTTTTGGGCCCCTCGGGAAAGATAATTTTTTTTAATTAGACAAAAAAACAAGAATCTGAATAACGGACTCATTGCTAATTCAGACGCTTGAAGGGGAAGGAAAAAGGCTTTTATTTCATTCATGCATCCTATGAAACTTTGAGATGAGACAATCCCTTTAAATGCAATTTACAGTATTGGCCTCATCACATGAGGCAGGGGGACTTTTTCTTCTCCCTTAGGCTTTAGTGCTCAGGTGCGGCCACCTTCTCTGTAGTTTACTGACCCTGGAAATAAGGCATCATAGCGTACTGTATTAATCAAACAAAAGGCACGTACGTATCCAAATTACTGTGCCCATCAGTAATTAGCCCATACTGTACATTGTATGTGTACATGTAACCTCTTCCAGACAGCCGGTCATAATTTTTTGGTACTTTATTTTTTTCCTCCCCATTTCCCAAAAACCCATATTTTTTCCAACACAAAACAATGAAGATTTTTTTTTTGAGGAAAGAGTACTTTTTAATGGGTCATTGATTTTACCATAGAAAAACTGGAAAAATGAAAAAATAATTTAAGGGGGGGTAAAAAAGTAAAAAAAAAAGTATTTGCACGTGTTTGCGGGGGTTTTTCTTTAGGGTTTTTCACTCTACGGTACAGGCGATATCAAATAGATAGGATTTTTGTTATCTTTTAGTTCTTTTAAAAGTACAGAAGCATTCTTTATGTGTTAAAATTTGAGCTGCAGCACCATTTTCTGCGACCAAAAACTTTTTTGTTTTTCCATCTATGCACTTGAATGAGGTGTTTTTTGAATGGAGTTGTTTTTTTTTTTAAAAATTTTTTTTTAGCATATGGGATCAACAATATTATATTTTTATAGTTCAGAATTCCACAGATTTGGCAATACCTATTATGTGTAATGTTTTAAATTTTTTATTTCTAAAAAAGCAAAATGGGAGTGGTATAATTTTTGGGTATTTTTATTATTTTTTATACTTTCAAAACTTTTTTTTTTTTTTAATTGTAAATTCAGTCCCCCCCAAAGTACTTGACCATTAGGGGGTTCGATCGCTTGTACACCCTTCGCATTATACAATAAGCAGAGGGTGTCCCAAAGATGGTGTTTCTATTATTTTCCTGCCTGGGGCCCAAATATATTAAAAAGGGGGAATTCTTCCTTGGGGAGTTTTAAATTTGTTTTTTTGCCCTACAAGCATCTGAACCCAAAAAGGGGCATTATGAAAAGGAGCTGAGAAAAACCCTCAAGCGCACTCTATTTGGATGTAACAAATCCTCAATTTGCTTTTGACCTTAGTCTTGAGAAAGAAAAAAGGGATTTACCAATCAGTATCACCATCTGCATACAGCACTTTTTTGGGGATTTTTCCCCCTCACGTGCAGAGCGAGTGTACTGGTGGCTGGGTGGGGGGCAATGAATGGCTCAAAAAGGGGGAACATCTCCCTTTGGGAGACACCATAAAAGGTGTGTAAGTTTTGTTTTCCCTTTTTTTGCCCTCTACTAGCATCTACAAAAGGCATTAGGGGAAAGGGGCGAGAAGCTTGAGCGCCCTTCTTTGGGTGTAAAAATCCCCAAATTCGTTTTGACCCACTGAGTCTTGAGAAAGAAAAAAAGGATATACCAAGCTAGTATCTCTCTCGCATTACGCTGTTTCTGGATATTTGTCCCTCTCAGGAGAGCAGACATGGGGGGGAGGGGAATGAAAAGAGGGAACATCCTCCTTGAAGAGAGCACCATCGGTGTGAGAGTTTTTAAATTTCCTTTTTGCCCTCTACTAAACCCCTGCATTTCACAAAGGGATCATATAAATCCCTTTTTTTTTCTCAAATTCATGGGGCAAAAGCGAAAAGAGAATTTTTTTACTCCAATAAGGGGGGCTTTAGCTTCTCAGCTCCTTTCCCATAATGCCTTATGATATCCAGAATATATTAGGAACGTTAACATAGTGACTTTTGAAGCTTTCATTAGGCTTCCAGCTGCCAAAGCAACCAATATGCACCTTTCAATCTCATTAATTAGAGGGAGAAATGGTGCAAAGCAGTCTTCCTTATCCATTTAGACGCCGCAGCTGCATTCCATGTGGCATCTAAGGAGTTACTCAGAAAGAATCGGGGTCGGTTCCGATCTCTACTATTGGGCGCGTTATAGCTGAAAATTTGCATCACCTTTTATGTAAAGGGGCTTATGGTGAGCCAACGAAAAGGGTCTCCCCGCCCAAAAGATGCCTGTAAGTCTATTGCTGGTAACAGGTTAAAAAAAATTGGACACACACATATAAGTGAAGTAGAGACAAATTTTGGGCCTATAAAAAGAAACCGGGAGGGAAAAACTTTAAATCACCGAGGATTTTCACAAAATCAAATCTCCTCTCACCTACGATCGGGCTCATCTTTTGAGCAGTAGGGCAATTCTATATACCATTGTTGGGGGATTAAGGAAAAATAAACAGGGTTAATAAAAACTTGGGTTTTGGGGGCAAAAAAAAAACCCTAGCAAAAGCGGAAAAATTACAAATTTAAAAAGGCTCACAACTTTAAAGGGAATGTTTTTTCATCAAAAATTAAGCATTGTTTAAGTCCCATTTTTTGTTAAACCATTTTGGAATTTTTTTTTTTTTTTTTATATCACTTTCAATTTTTTTTAAAATTCTTATCCCCCGCAATTTTAAACTTTGGGCCACTAGGCCCTTGTTTGCAAATGCTTAACATAATCAAAGAAAGCTTTACAGGACTTCTGCACAAAGGAATTTAACTGACTCAGTCCCATTGACTTCTATAGGAGAGTTTTAAATCATGTTGGAATGGAAAAGTCACTGTGGGGAGGGGAGGAAAAAAGGGTTGAACTGTGACAAAACTCTCTTGTGACTTTTGTACCTGTTTTATTTTTTTTTCACAAAAATTGGGGTCTCCTTTCATTTGCCCTCTTTGCTGCTGATAAGAGAGAAAAACTGAGAATCTTTCTGTATAAACAGAAGTGTCAGAAATATTGGCCCAGTGGAAAGGGGGAAAACTGCAGGACTTAAGAATTTTTATTAGAAAATATTTTTAACTATTGAAAAATTAAAAAAAAAATACATAACCAAAAATTCTTAAAAAAAAGTTTTGAACAAAAAAAGGGATTTAAAAAAAAAAATCATTTTTTATGAAAATTCCCTTTAATTGGTGATTAGGGGGAAAAAATGGTGAAACTTTTTTAAATATATAATGTACCTGTTCCTTATTCTGCTCCTATAGAATACACACTTTTGCACTCGGAGGGACTACACAATTAGGTGTTTAAAGGGGTTTTTGCCCCAATTCCCTTTCATAGCTCCTTATCCCGCTCCTCGCTCTGGTGCTCGAAGGAGGAGTGTGTGATTTGTTTGAATTGCACATCATGTGACCCAGCAGGATGACATCACCATTCCTTTCCTCTCTCTACTCTGTTTATGTGTAGAGCTGTGAGCTACAATGTAGCTCAGAGGTAAAGTTTTTGCCTCCGGGCACAAGGGCCAGGGTTTAAAATCCCCTTCAGAAACTAAACTGTGAATTTTTTTTTTCTTTTTCAATGCACAGACCTGAATTTTAGGTTTCTTTTTGTTAATTAATTGCACTTTTACTAATTTCTAAGGGGTACAGGGAAGGGAGAATGACAGCACCTGGGTTAAAACTCAAGCTCCCGGAAGGAGGTGATGTCTGAGCATGTCTGACCAGGAGTGAGGAGCTCTCAGCCCTGGTCGTATCCCCTGGAGACGGGTTGTAAACAATGGGATCTCTAAAGGAGCAGCTAAAACATAAACAGTGCAGAATTTTTAATAATGATGAATGGTGAAAATGTTTATTATTTAATTTGCAAGCTTCCTATGTCAATTTTACTTCATGGCAAAACCCCTTTAAGGCAGAAGTGGGACAGGACCTGTAATGCATTTGCACTGGTCCCTATTCTACCCTGTGAGACGCATTACATTGTGCATGCTTCTTTACCCACAGCAGTAATGTAGGGCGGCTGGGAATTTTCCACTTCTCTGCCATTCCCTTGCCAATCAGTCATCAGGCATGAGCTGTTTTATATTACACAGTACATAACCTATAATGGGATAATGATAATTATGGTATGGACAAGCTATTCACCGCTGTAGAACCATCGTTTCCAGAGCTGAAGGGATGACGGTCTAAATCTACTGTAAATTCTTCCTTTGTTTCCATGTAATCATCTTCTACAGAATTGTCAGGAAAGACAGTGTCACTTAAAACAGATTGGCATTAAATTTCACGCTCAGTTCTACGGAATGCATTAAACTAACTGAGCTAAACTCCGGCTGAATTATGCAGAGTCTTTCCTAACAGGCAGAATACGGTGCATGATGTATGCAAATACCCAGCCTATTGTTTGTGATTGAACTTCATTTCAGCTTTGGTCCAGTGACTGCGAGAGAGAAATAAGGAAGTATCTTGGGAAAATAGTTCTGGATATCTTTTTATTTTTTGCCAGGAAACCAGTATTGTTATGCTATGACTACAATGCAGAAATATAATTTGAAGCCCAAAGGCAAAATGTGTACTAAAGCCCCCGGCCGTCCTTTGCCATTTATAGTACCAGTGTCCTCCTTTACGAAGAGGAGCCATTTGGTCCCATGTGGGGCTTCTTCCTCTATAGTTAATCCCACTCCTTGACAGTATTTTTTACAACATAGTTAACATGAATAATTTGGTTAAAATGGAATCTCATTTAATACAGTATGTTACTTGCTTCTCTATCTAGATGGCGCATTGTACCTTGCATTCAATGTACAGCTCTTAAAGGAGCTAATCTAATTTTAATAACTCTTTTTTAAATGAAGCCACCCCTACATTCAGATGATGGACATGGATCTGACATCTGAATCTTAGGCGATTATTAGGGGTCATCAGGGAAATCCCCCCATACATTTTAATATGACATGGTAGCTATAGAAATGGGGCTATAATGAACATCAATGGGCCAGGTCCACATGAGCTTAAGCCTCTGATATCTAGTCGGTCTCTGTTATTTGTCACAGAAGGGGTTTCTGGTACCATCTACGTTCACTTTTTCTGCAAGCCTTAAAGGGGTTTTGCCACAAAGTAAAATTGACGTGGGAAATTTGCAAACTAAATAATAAACATTTTCACCATTCATCATTATTAAAAATTCGGCACCGTTTTTGTTTAAGCTGCTCCTTTAGAGATCCCATTGTTTACAGCTCGTCTCCAGGGGCTCCTCATTCCTGGTGGCACCTGCTCAGACATCACCTCTCCTCTCAGGCAGCTACTGAGTGTTCAAACCCCAGGTGCTGTCATTCTACTCCTGTCCTCTGTGCTCCTTAGTAATTAGTCAAACAGTGCAAATAAATTAAAAATAAACCTCAATGAGGTTCGTGCATTGATAAAGAGAAATAAAATCCACAGGTTTGGTTACTGCAGGGATTTGAACCAAGGACCCTTGTACATGGAGGTAAAAACTTTACTTCTGACCTACTCACAGCCTTATACATAAACAGACCTTTCTTTGACTAGAGAGAGGAAAGGCCTGGTGATGTCATCCTGCTGGGTCACATGATATGAAAGTCAAACAAATCACACACGCCCCCTTCTGAGCACACAGAGCTGAAGAGCTGGATACAGGAGGTATGAAATGAGATCATGGCAAAACCCTTTTAAGAAGATATGCTCCTTTTTAACGAAAGTGTGTGCTCCCCCCAGTGCATAAAAAGTGCATTTAAGTTTGTAGTCTATTAAAAGCCTCTGAGAGGAGACAGCCTACCACAAACCTTCTCCAACCATATGAGCTGAAAGGCCCTGCAAGGGTCAAGCATTGATAGCCTTCCTTTGCTAAAGCTTAGAAATAACCCGTCTTGCTCTCAGCTTCCACCTAAACTGCCATCCCAGTATCCTTCAGGAGCAGAAATCCAAGGTTTAGCTCTCTAGAAAAGGGAGCCAAAGTTGTAGAGAGTAAAGAACCAAATGGCCACTTGCTCCCCCTGGATCGCAAGGGAGAAATGATCTATTATGGCATTGCACCCACAAAAGATCCCATGACAAATGCATGTGGACAATGAATGGGTATTGACATAAAAAATACATTGTAAAATTCCTCTTATTAACTAGGAGACCCAGGCGAGGTGGGTGTGCAAAAATGTGTCATCCCCAGTGAGGTGGGTACCCCAAGGTCACCACTCTAGGGGCTTATCTGCATTTTAGACTTACAAGGCTTGGGTCGTCTACAGATATAAGTTGGGCCAACATGTGTAAACCCATTGATCTACCCACATGGGCTTTAATGTACATATCCTTAACCAATGGCCCTGGTTATTGATAAAACAGATACTACACGAGATTTAAGCTGCAACTGCATAACAATGAACAAATAAGTAAGCTATGGCCCACCAAGGTGAACAAAATGATAAAGCCCTCGCCTCCTCAGAAGGGAAGATGGACAACAGGAGTGACTGCTTCTCATTGCGCCGGGACAGGTACAATACTGCCAGCTTCAAAAGAGAGGGTATCAGCAGGACCATCCACCTCCCAAAGCCCAGGTAGCAGATCTCTTGGCATCTTCTAGCTTAGACTAAGTATCCATCCTTGAATATATTTATTTTGTCAAGGCAGCACTCACTGGAAAGTAAACCCTTCTTGAGTGCTGGTTCATAGATTCGGAAATCCCTTCAAATAATGAAAAATATTCATCCGCACTCTGTTGATTCAAATGCAAAGTGAAAAATGTATTGATGTAAATCAAATATGCTCCATACAGACGATATTTTATAGGGAATGAAAATTACATTTTGACCCAGAAGGACCTTAATCATATATGTCACAAAATCATGTAAATCAAGGGGATATGTTTAGAGAACGGCCGTAGCCGTTTGTAGGATGCTGGAGCCGCGCTCAGACTAAGTCCCCAGCGTCCTAAATAGAGATAAGAACAGATTATCCCTCATCTGAGCACTAACTATACAGTAGCTTTCCTTACTACTATCTTGCAGCTGTAGACTAATATGCTGGTTATGATCTGGTGTAGCCTCTCTTGCCAAAACTCGCTGGCCTGTAACTGCAGACACCTCTAGTCAGCCAAGTAGCTGACTTATATAGGCCAGCTAAACCCTGGCCTGGAACATGGGGAGCAATCACCCACCTAACATTTTGACTGTTCCCAGAAAAAGCTGTCCCGGACTACGCTGTGTTCACACAGCTAAACTAAACTGCTAAACATGTGTCAACCACCTACTGCAGTTGACATAGTACAAAGCGACGGCTCCTACCTCACCGAGGCCAGGTTTCTTGGTGACATGCATTTGTCCTCATCATATATGTGCGAGAACTCTGGGTGCAATGTATACATCGCTCACTGCCTTCCCAGTCAGGGCCTTACAACATAGTGTAGATGTATAATTATTATACATAAAACCAGTCTGAAATTTGCAAATCAGGTAGCAAAAGAATTTGTATCCAACATGAGGGAAGCCAAATGTATGAACCAGAATATCAGTAATTATTATTTAATATAAAAGTAAAAAAAAAAAAAAGGGAAGGGGTTGATCACCTCCTATCAACAGAGCATCCTCTGTATCCTTCAGGCCTCGACAAAAGGAGCATCCACCCTGATAAGAACAGATTTTTCTTTATATTTTATTTAGTTGATGATCTGATCTATCTGGAATCTGCAAACTGGGTAGTCTGCGCAAAAATAAATCGGCATCCAAATCAGCATCAATTTCACAGCCAAATTTTGTAAGCCAAAAATCAGTCCTTATCCATTATTTCAGTTAGTTTTTTTTACTTTTATAATAAAAAAAAGCAAAAAAAAAAAAGGCAGAGGGGTGGTTTTCCCTTTTGTCGAATTAGAATGGTTTCAGGGGTTCCCGCTAAGGGGATGATTTAAGAAGGATTGTTTTGCCCCCTCAAACCCATGCAACTCATCCTTATACCCGTGTTTTCAACTCCAGTCCTCAAGCCCAAACCAAAAAAGGCCCAAGGTTTTTAGGTTTTTCCCCAGTATTTCACAGGTGATTTTATTTTGTCCATGATTTTTGTTGGGTTGGGCCAGACACGGTTTATATAATTTATTGTCAGTCTTTTTGTGGAGATCCTGAAAAATTGGGCCTGTTGGTGGGGGCTTGGGGACTGGAGTTGGAAAAAAACACTGCTCATACCTTTCCGCCTTTTACCAAAAGGGAAACCCAAACCACCCGATAAGAACAGATGCTACGCTTATTTGTAGGCCAAAAGCCAGAAGTGGGGAATTTTCACCAGGGTGTAACCATTTGGCTTAAATATTTTGCCGTTTTGCAGACATATTGGTCTTATTTTGGGGCCCCAAAAGTGTTCCCGGCCCACTTGGGGGCCCCGAAACATTTTTGCATTTTTGTAGGGAATAACAAGTTTGTGGCCCCCTCTCTATCTTGCAGCACCCCAGGGGGTTTCCCCTTTTATGTGGGGGGATTATTTATACTGGTTTAATTTTTTATTAAATTATGTGCTTTTTTTGCTTTTTCCTTTTTTTTATTTTTTGTGCTATAGGAAACCCAAAATTTAAATTTTTTTTGGGGACCTTTTTTAAATTTTAGTTTTTGCCCCTTGGTGTAACTATCTTCAAATTTGGGGAAAAATGTGGCGAAAGGGGGTTTAAGGATAACGAAAGGAAGCAAAAAAGGGATAATTTTTGAAGAAAAAGGTGCCAAGTAATGGAGTAAAAGCCATGATAAGCAAACCATCGTCATTTCTTGGGAACACTCTATCATGGTAATTGCAAAGTGGGACCCTATTGCAATTTTTGCTCTGTGGTCTCATGGTTGTCAATGAAGCAATTTCTTGGGAACTTGGCATAAGAGTTTAATTTTTAAACATTTGGGTTTTTAAATGGCCCTTTGGGTTTTTTTCATTTTGGGATTTTTGTTTGCCCCCAAATTCCCCCGTGGTATTTTCCTTTTCCCCCCCAAAAATTCTCATCCCCTTTTTTCGGAGTTTTACCGCGTCTTTTACTTTATCTTCTAAATTTTCCCCTGCCTTTCCCCCTTTTGTTCCCCCAAAAACCGTTGTTTTTCGTTTAAAAAGGGGGAAGATTGATGGGTGGCTATAGCGAGGATTTATTGCTGTGTTTTCACTCTCCTTATCAGTTATGACAGTCATAAAGTGATTTTTATTTTCTTTCACCAAGTGTAACTTTTCTGATACGTAGCCATTAAACAACAAACTGTAGCTCTCGTGGCACTGCCCCCAAAGGGGCGCCAGGGGGAAACCCTTTCCCTATTTAAGGGAAAAAAGGGGTTTTTTTGTATATTCAGTCAAATTTTTTATAATAATCGGGTTTTTCAGTAAATATGGGAAAGGCTCCCCCTTTTGAGGCTTTTAATACCCTAATGCAGAAAAAGTTCCTTGTTTTCAAAAACATAACCTGAAATTTTTTCCCTCAATGCAAAAATCTTCCAAAAACTGGCCCCTTTTTCCCAAGATGTGACGGGTTTTTGGGTAATGGAAGTTTTTTTATGTTTCAAAAGGGGGGCCTTTTGAGCCCCCCCGGCACCAGGGGTATGCCAAAATTTTCCCACCGCCCCCTCTTATAGTAACACCCATGTCATTGCTTTAGAATCTGCAAGGTAGTTTTTGCTCCCCAGGGGGGGGCAAGGGGGGGGGGGGTTTTGGGGGGGGATAGGGGGGGAACCTTTTGAAAAGGGTTAATAGGGGGAAAATTTGAAAAGGGAGGTGGGGGAAAAATGGGCTCTGTGATATATTGGGGGTTTTTTGGATAGAGGTTTTGGGGAAACTGAAACTCTATGATAATTTTGGGTTTATGATAGAGGAGAAAGCTGAGCCTTGGATATGTTGGGTTATATGATAGAGGAGAAAGGGGCTGAGCCTGTGTTATGGGTTATGGGGTAGAGGGAAGCTGAGTTTTGTGATAAATAGGGTTATTTTTTTGATAGAGGGAGAAGCTGAACTCGTGATATATAGGGTTAATGATAGAGGGAAAGGGGGCTTTGCTCTGTTTTAAAATTTTAAAGGGGTTTTAAGATAGAGGAGAGGGGCTGGGCTCTTTTTTATATATAGGGTTATATTGTTTGAGGAGAGAAGCTGAGCTCTGTGATTTTATAGGGTTATATGATTGAGGAAGGGAGCTGAAACTCTGTGATACATAGGGTTTTAATTTTGATAGGGGGAGGGAGCTGAAACTCTGTGAAATTTTGGGTTTTAAAGATAGAGGAGGGGAAAAATGAGCTTGTGATTCATTGGGTTATATAATAGAGGATCTGAGCTTTTGGGGATATATTTGGAATTTTTATGATAGAGGAAAAAGAAGCTGGCTTTTGTGATATTTTTGGGTTATATGATAGAGGAGAGGAGTGAGCTTGTGAAAATTTTTTAGGGTTATATGATAGAGGGAGGGAAGCTGAGCTCTGTGATTATTGGGTTATTTTGGGGTAGAAGGGAAGGGGAGTTTAGCTCTTTTGATATATAGGGTTTTTGGGTAGAGGAGAGAAAAATGAGTCTTTTTTGATACATTGGGGTTTTATAATAGAGGAGCTGAGCTCTGTGATATATAGGATTATATGATAGAGGGGGGAAAGTGAGCTCGTGAATATTTGGGGGAAAATTTTATAGAGGAGGGGGGAGCTGGCCCTTTGGGTTAAAATAGGGTTATTGGATAGAAAAGAAACTTTGGGTCTGTGATATATAGGGTTTTAGGGAAAAAGGGAGAAGCTGAACTCTGTGAATTTAGGGTTATATGATAGAGGGGAGGAGCTAAGCTCTGTGATAATTAGGGTTATTGATTGGGAGAGGGCTGGGCTTGTGATTATATAGGGTTTTTATGATAGAGGAGAGAAGCTGAGCTCTGTGATTTATAGGGTTATATGATAAGGGGGGGAAGGAAAACTGAGCTTGTTTATACATAGGGTTATATAATTTTGAGGATCTGAAACTCTGTGATATATAGGATTAAATTTATTTGAGGAGGGGAAGCTGAGCTCTGTGATATTTTTGGGTTTTTGGAATAGAGGAGTGAGTTGTCTTATTGGGTTATTTTTATAAAAGGGGGGAGAAGTAGCTCTGTGATTTATTGGGTTTTATGATAGAAGGAGAGGATTTTTGGTCTGGATTATGGGTTTGATTTAAGGAGAGAAGCTGAGTCTGTGATACTAGGGTTATATTAAAAGGGGCTGGCTCTGTGTTATATAGGATTTTTGATTGAGGAGAGAAGCTGAGCCCCTGTGATATTTTAGGGGGTTTTAAAAAGATAGAGGGGAGAAACTGGCTCTGTGATAATTTGGGGTTTTTAAATAGAGGGCTGAGCTCTGTGATATATAGGAAATTTTATGGGTAGAGGAGAGAAGCCCGAGCTCTTTTGATTATAGGTTTTAAATGATAGAGGTGAGGGGGCTGAGCTCTTTTTGATATATTGGGTTATTTTGTTAAAAGGAGGGAGCTGAGCTTTTGTGATAATAGGGTTTTATGTTTGAAAAGAGAAGCTGAGCTTGTGATTATAGGGTTTTTTATGGTTTGAAAGGGGAGGAGCTGAGCTTTTGTGTTTTATTTGGGTTTTATGATTTGAGGGGAGAGAAGCTGAGCCCCTGTGATATTTTTGGGTTATATGATAAAAAGGTGGGGGAGCTGGTCTGTGATATTTAGGGTTAAATGATAGAGGAGAGAAGTGGAACTCTTTTTGGTTTTAGGGTTATTTTGATAGAGGAGAGGGGTGAGCTCTGTGATATATAGGGTTTATGTAGAGGAGAGAAGCTTTAGCTTGTGATATATGGGGTTTTATTTATAGAGGAGGAAGTTTAGCTCTGTGATATATAGGGGTTTATTTGTTTGAGGGATAAGCTTTTAGTCTGTGGGTATTTTTGGGTTATATGATAGAGGAGAGAGCTGAGCTCTGGGGAAAATTTTTAGGGTTAAAATGTAGAGGAGATAAAACTGAGCTTTGTGATTATAGGGTTATATGATAGAGGAAAGGCGCTAAGCTTGTGGAAAATATAGGGTTTTTATGATAGAGGAGAGGAGTGAAACTCTGTGATTTTTAGGGTTTTATGTTTGAGGAGAGAAGCTGAGCTCTGTTTACTTTGGGTTATTTAATAGGGATTGAGCTCTGTGATATATAGGATTTTATGATAGAGGAGAGAAGTGAGCTTTTGTGATATATGGGGTTTTTTTATAGAGGAGGGAGTGAGCTCTGTGATTTTATAGGGGTTATTTGATTGGGGAGAGAAGCTTAGGGTCTGTGATATATTGGGTTTTATTTTAGAGGAGAGAAAAATTTAGCTCTTTTGATATATTGGGTTATATGATAGAGGAGAGGGGCTGGCTCTTTTGATTTTATTTGGGTTTTTTTGAGAGGGAGAGGAGGGTTTAGCTCTTTTGATATATAGGGTTATATGATAGAGGAGAGAAGTGAGCTCTGTGATATATAGGGTTATATGTTGAGGAAAAGAAAACTGAGTCTGATGATACTAGGGTTATATAATTTGAGGGCTGAGCTCGTGGAAAAATTGGATTATATGAAAAGGAGAGAAACTGAGCTCTTTGATATATAGGGTTTTTTTAGGTGGGGGGAGAGAAACTGGGGGCTCTGTGTTTCTTTGGGTTATATAATAGGGAGTAGCTCTGGGATAAATGGGGGGTTATATGATTGGGAGAGAAAAACGAGCTTGTGATATATAGGGTTAAAATGATTGAGGAGAGGAAACTGGCTCTGTGATATATAGGGTTAATTTTGGGTAGAGGAGGGGGAGCTGAGCTCTGTGATTTTATAGGGTTATATGATAAAAGGAGAGAAGCTGAGCTCTGTGATTTTTTTTTATTTTTTTTTTTATTGGGGTAAAAAGGAGAGGAAACTGGTCGTGTTTTATGGGTTTTTATGATAGAGGGAGAGAAGCTGGCTCTGTGATTATTGGGGTTTTATGATAGGGAAAGGGGAGGAGTTGGGGCCCGTGATTATTAGGGTTAAATGTAGAGGAGAGAAACTGAAGCTCTGGGGATATATTTGGGTTATATGATAGAGGAGAGGAGCTGAGCTCTGGGGATTTTATAGGGTTTTATGTTTGAGGAGAGAAGCTGGCTCTTTTGATTTTTTAGGGTTTTATGATAGAGGAGAGAAGCTGAGCTCGGGGATCTATAGGGTTATATTTATAGGGGAGGACGAGCTCTGTGATACATTTGGGTTATAGATAAAAGGAGGGGGCGAGCTCCCGTGATATATAGGGGGTTTTTAGGATTGAGGAGAGGATCTGAGCTTTTTTTTGATTTTATAGGATTTATGATAGGGGAGGAAAGGGGGCTAAGCTCTGTGAAAATAGGAAAAATTGTTTGGGAGAGGAAAAATGGCTCTGGGTTTTTATAGGGTTTTATTATTTGAGGGAGATAAAAAATTTTTTTAATGCACCTAAAACTGGGGTGAAAACCCCACTTTTCTGACATGTCACCCAAAGTATCTTGGTAAAGTTGGGGCCTGGAAAAACCAAAAACACAGAAAATGATTTGGGCAGGAAAAGCTCACCAAAAAACTAAGGGAAACTAATGTTTATCTGGAGACGAGTTTAAAAAAAAAAACCCCCAAAAAAAAACCCTTATTTAATTTTTTAATTTCCCACTTTTAAACATTTTATCTGATCTTGTGGTAGGTGCAGAAAATTTTAAGGGCTTTGGGTTTTCCTGACGTTCATCAAAAAGTAAGATTTCTTCTTTTTGCCTCCCCCAATTTTTGTAAGGGAAAAAATCTGGGGGGCTGATTATTTTGGATTTGGGCCCGCTATTGTTAAATTTTTGTTTCTCATTTTAGTTTAAAAAGGGCAGGCCTTTTATTTATTTTTTATTTTTTACTTAAAGTCTGAAATTTTTAAATTTACTTAGCAACCCGGGTTCCCCAAAAAATTTTTTATTACAGACCTTTATTTTGGGTTTTGGGGGGGGTTTCCCCCCAAAGGACAGGGGTCGTTTAAAGGGGCCCTGGGGTTTTTACCATGGGGATGGAATTTGGGAATAATACAGTCTAATTAAGGTAAATGATATGTAGTAATTGAGGAAAAGCACCTCTTTACTATGAACTCGGAAGAGAGAGGAAGCCTATCAGCAAGATTCATCCTCCTTCTTATAAGACAGAAGGGACCTCTAGGCCTCCTAAATCATAGGTCCTGGAAGTGGTTGCTATTTCTGCCCCCCATTATTACACCCCTAATTATATGATGAGGTATAGGACAGACCTTAGTAAAATGACCGCCTCGGTTATTAAGGGCTAGTTATGATTACTGTTGGCCAAACAGTGCCCTGTTCAGTTCAAAACTGGTTTAACCCAATTTGTAAAAAAAAAAAATTGGGTTCTGAATGTCCTCACCCCCAATTTTTTTCTCTAGCCCTAACTCTATCCCTAACACATTTTACAATCTGGGCTTAGGGTTAGTCTGGCTTTCATGGGTTGATTTACTATTCCTTGAGGATCCCAGTTCCTTCTCACTCCGGATGCGGCATTACTTCTGGTCCAACTTCACCTTGTCATTCTAGATGTGGCGTCACTTCCGGTCAATGTCATACCTGGAGCAATGAGGTGGCATCGGACCATAACATTTAAAAGCAAGTAAAAAACCCTAATCCAAAACCCAGTTTAGGGTTAGGATTGATTTTTTTTTTCTTCAATTATTGTCAAAATTTCATTTGGTCCGAATGGCTTGGATTTTGACATTGAGTTTCACATGAACCTGAATCCGAAGCACAACACTAGCTATGAGGTTCTTATTTCATGGTTTCAGCAGGTTTTCTCCTGTATAAAGTGCACAACAAAAGTAAATCTTCCAGTAATCCTACAACATGTTTTGTCATCTTGGGAGTTCTTGTGCCGGACCTGGCTGGTTGCAGACATTGAGCAGATGTTCCATCTGGATGGGATCAAGACAGAGAGATGGGGACATGTCCTTTTACATCTAATCTAATTTCCAGCGTCACATAGCCTCGGATCACATTGCATTTAACGCAGTGACATCTTGCTAACGTTTATATCAGATGATACACAAGCTCCAAATAACTCAAACCTTGTCCTGTTCTTTTCTAAAATTAACCAGCAGCTAACTGAGAAAAACAGAACAGCTGTCATTTGACTGATTATAATATTTAGTTATACATGTGGAAAGAATCACTGTCTTTAAAAAAAACTGCCTACAAAAAGAAGCTTGACAGTGGGTGTACTGACTTGTTTCAATGGCACTGGCTCGAAAATCTGTAGCAAGTGGGAGAATGCAAGGCACAATGTTATTAATACCATATATAATAGAGGCTATGTATCATAGGCCTATAGCTGCGGTACCAACAGAGACGTCAGGGCAGGCTCGGACTGACCCACAGGGGAATAGGGAAACCACCAGTGGGCCCTTGAGCACAGCAGACCTGGAGATGTTTTTTTACTTCATATATATCCTCAAAAGAGGCAAAAAATCAGAGAAAGAGGCAAAAAGCAAGAGGCAGAACAAAGGAGGCATCTACAGTCATTAAAGTAGCTGTAGGGTGGGCCCCTTAAATTAAATCCACTGGTGAGCCCATAAACTGTTAAACTGGTGGGCCTGTAGAGTCAACTCCACCTGTGGGCCCTAGACACCCCAGTCCAACACTGCGTCAAGGGACCCATTTTGCTGGCCTTTTTTGGGGGGGAAATCTCTTATCTACAGCTAGGGATGTGTATATAGATCATTATGGATATATTGTGCTATGAAACAGATGGACATAAGTAAGCATCCAACCAGCCACACTGCTGCCTCCACCGCTGCCCACATTATAAGCTTCCATGGCTTAATGAACCTCTACATGTAAAGGGGTTGTGTAGCAAAATAAGAATGTATTTTATTGTGTATAAAATGTAATGTAATTGGATTTACTAATACAGTGGTACCTCAGTATATGGATATGTTCACACGGCTTATTTTGGGGCACATTTCGCCACGTATTTGGAGCGTACTGTGCTCTAATACGAGCGAAATGTACCCCAATCATTATGGTAATCCACAGTTCTCATAGAGAACTATGGATTACGCCTCCTCTCTTCGGGCGCACAATACGATCGTATTGCACGCACTGTGAGATAATTGACATGGCGCGAAAGCGCCATGAGTCATGCATGTCTATGGGGTCCACCGCGTCGCGGGAGTACATGCCGATCAGCGTGACTCCCGAATACCCGGTGTAATTGTGGGCCCTACTGTATGCCCCGCAATTAAGCCGTGTACCCTAACATACCCTAAGTCTGCTTTAGAATACATCCAACTTGGTATATATTCTGTTCAGACATGCAAAATTTTGTTTGGTGTACCACTATTTGTTTGGAATACAACTCGAGAGTGTGTGGCCTGGACCTGATGAGGAGGAGGTTGAAGAAGCCCCTACTTCATAAGTCAAGGAAATCCTTGTCAAATGGATGGATGTCAAAAACCTTGCAGAGAAGAACCATCCCAACAAAGCTGAAGCAAGTCCTAATAGCAATGCCTGGAATGACCAAGCGATGTCACATTTCCGAAACATCCTGAGAAGAAGGCAGAAGCAAAGTTCTCTGGCCAGATTATTAGGAATGGTTAGACCTGGTGATTCTCAACCAGATCCAAGTAAGGACCTTACAGAAGGAGAAAGACAGAAAAGAGATACATCAATTTGGTAAATCTTCATTGATGTACAGTATATATTTCACCCATTTATATTTAAAGGGGGTTTCTCACTACAAAGATTAGCTTTCAACATGTTGGGAAGGCTAAATAAAGATGTTTTCCAAATATATTGCGTTATTTTTTTTGTTAAGGAGCTACAAGTGATTTTCTCACCTTCTGTGCTCTCTCTGGTTTCCCAAGTGCCCGATCTGGTTCCCCCCCCCCTGCTGTTTGTTCTATCTGATAGCAGGGAGTGACATCATCACACAGGTCACAGAACTCCGGACAGTGAGAGCTTGTTTGTTATTTGATCTTTCAGACAAAAGTCAGTAATTACTGCTGTTTACTTTAACTCAGAAGCTTCCCTGGTCCTGACAGCATGAGAATTATCTAATTAGCAGAAGTCTGAATACACGGAGCTTATATGCTAATTACAGACAGCTTGACCAGGAAGTGACAGAGCAAAGCAGCATTATTTCATTCATGCATCCTATGAAACTTTGAGATGAGACAACCCCTATAAGTATTCAGCAGTGTTATACAATAAATCCTCTTAATATTATAACAACAGATCAATTTTTCCTTTATTTCTTATTGGAATGTTTACTTGGTATAAGTCCAAGGATCTGGAATGGATTAATGACTTATACCAAGGTACCTCTGTACACATTATTGTTCATATGTTCGGTACCTTTATATTTCAAACCTGCTCTCTTGGTCCCGACACAAAAATCAAGCTTCCCACCTCTCTATGTTAGGGCTGACTATCTGCCTCCATTCACTTAATAAATCAGCCTTCTATCCTGTTAGAGACGGAGAAGGGGGCAGGCTTGTGGGTGGCAGAGGAAGAAGTAGGAGATTAGTAGAGGCTGGATGGGGACACTGTTTTCTGAGACAAAACTGAAGGTGATTTTCAAGAAAATATAACTTTTAGTTAAATAGTATAAAAGGAGAAAATGGTGTCTCCAGTATATAGAAAAACAATAAAATAAAGATATAAAGAGATCCAGAGCCAAAAAAAAGTAGTTATATCGGGATATATGATTCAGAGTTAAAGGGGTTGTCTCACTACATTGATTCATCTCACCTCAGTCCTGTTTTCTTGGTTTCCTTTTGAAGAATTCTGGGGCGTGTATACTGGCTTCTACTAAGCTGCAGTAGAAGCCAAGTCTGTAGCTATAGCAACCAGTGCTGGCAGCCTATCAGGATAGATCAAACAGGTCTGTAGCTAGAGCAACCCGAGGAGCTGATGCAGCCCATACAAGAGGCGATATCTAGGAATAGGTAGGACACTGTTAATGGACACATATTGCAAAGGGACAAAGCAATTCTTGTAATGAGACAACCCCTTTAAGGGTCTTATCAGGTTCAGCATTAAATGGGCGATCCCCTCTGGTTATTTCCCTTCCCAGCTTTAGTCAGCGCCATCTTCAGAAAATGCTGCTCATGTGTGGCTCTTTCTGTTCAAGTCTATGGAAGTTCGGAGCACATCTGAGCAGATGTACTTGGCTGTGTTTGGAAGTTCCATTGTTGTGAACAGAGAAAGCTGCCTGTATGGCCAAAAGACTAAAGCTTGGAAGAGAAATAGCCAGATGGGAATAGCCCTTTAACCTTTAATATTCCTAGACTGGCCACAGAGACCATGGTGGACGCTGGTCTGCACTCATTAATTGTACATAGCCTACATGTATGGTTAGAGTCATGGTGCCATCTGCCCTACATAGTGCCTTACACTAGGGGGCTACCATGTGACAATGTTCCTTGAACCTGCTCTCATTATTCTGCACTCAGCCTCCTGCCCTATCTTCCATTATAAATGTTATTATATTTTAACTTCACTGTAAAAGTGAATTCTAAAATGTAAATTGACTTCTACAAGCTTTTTTTTTTAAAGTTGACTTCTCTTTTATGCTGCTCTGTAAATATTGCAAAACTCCCATTGCTCATAAAAGGAGATACAGTAATGTTAAGAATAAAATGCATGAGGAGATTGAATAATGGATTGCTTCTTTTATTCATATTGATCTGGTGGTAGACTCCCAGGAAACTTCTACCATCTTCCTGAAATTATTCCATCCACTGTGAAGACGTCTTCATTTTCCCAATGACCTAAATGTGAAAAAGAAACATTTGAATAAAAAAACTTGTCAACTAATTCTTACCCGGACAATCAAGAGCATTGAAAATGGCTCACACATTGATAGAAATTTCCATACTCCTACAAATATAATGATATCAAAGGTTTGTAGAGAATCCCCTGTTTCCTTCACATTGCCATGAAGTTAAAAAGTTAGTCCAGTTTGGAAAGCCAGCTCCGTTCCCTGCTGTTTGACCCCTTCGATGCCACGGCCATCAGGGTTACAGCTTCTAAAGATCACAGAGTGCCAATTGATAAACACGGCGGCTGGAAGTTCTGAAGGCTTCTATCACCACCGTGTGTCTTTCTTTACCACTTCCTGCCATAGGCAGGAAGTGGTAAAAGCACCATCTTTGTTCACTGCAGATGGGTGTCCAAATCATTGTGCCTCATCTTGGTCAAATAACCTAGGATGACTCAATGTACAAGTAAAAAAATAAATATTGTTTAAAAGTATAAAAAAATATTAAAAGTTCAAAAAGCTCCCTTTAGCCATTTTACAAATAAAGAAGTAAATTAAAAAAGTTACACATAATTCGTATTGTGACTTCCATAAAAGTCTGATCTATTTAAATATAACATCTTTTATCTCGAACACTGAACAACGTAGGAAAAAGAAGAATTCCAAATGCCAGAATTGTATTTTTTTGGGCAATTTCATGTACCTTAAAAATTGGAATAAAAGTGATCCAAAAAGTTGCATCTATCCCAAAAGGAGATTTTTTAGTCTGTAGTGCACAAAGCTATGAAGCTTAAAGGGGATTTATCGTTTGAGCTGCTCGTGCTGTTCTGCTAATTTTCTCAGATTGAGTTTGAAATCCAGGGGCGTGTTCTTCCTCTCAGCAGGCGTGTCTCCCCTCCCACGAGGCGTCTCTCCCTCACTGAAGAACTGAGACATCAAAATTTTGTTTGAAGCAGGGGATGAAGAGGGTTGTCTGGATATAACAGCTCTGTAGCCTCCTGCAGGCTTATGTCTGCAGCCTTGAGGCTCCACAAGCTGCAGCAAGCACCTGTTATATCTATTATATCTCTTAGTTTACACACTGAAAGCCAGCAGCTTTAACTTCTGTTCTAGTGGTATTCAACCAAATTGTACTGACAACAGGCAGAGACCTTTACTCAACTACAAGGACAAATGTCAGCTTCAAGTAAAGATCTCTGCTTGCTGTCAGTGATATGAGTGAAAACAGTGGGGGGGGAATCAGCTTTGAGAGAAGAACCTGCCTAACCTGTAATGACTTGGGCTGATGGTGTAGCGGTAGAGTGTTGGTTTTACAATGAAGGGGTTTGGAGTTCTAGTCCCCTAACAGGGTTTATTCCCCCCCCCCTAAATTCTACACATATGTAGAGAGACCTAAAATATATATGTCGATCTCTATAATGATATATATACACATACATAGCTCCCCTATATCATGTCTCATCCCTGAGAGTATATGCATTGTATCACATATGTTGGAAGTGCTTGGTGTGACTGTGAGGATGGGACACTATATAGGGGAGCTTTCTGTGTGTGTGTGTGTGTATATATATAAAATTATAGATGTCTACACATATATTTTCATATATTTACATATGTGTACAATTTATAAAAGAAAAAAAAAAAAAACGATGGGGACTTGAACTCCCAACCTCTGGCTTGCCAAGCTGATCACCTATTCACTGTACTATACAAGCAGCTCATACAGACACAGTGTTGAATCCTTATGTTATACAATACAGATGATGACATCATAAGGAGGCGGGGCTTGCATTCGATCTGAGGAACAGAACGCCTTCTTTTCAAAGTTCAAACTGAACCTGTGAGGAGGTGAATCAACCTCTTGGCAAAAGCCCTTTAAACAGGCAGTAATTGCCCAGATCATCACCATAGAGCTGAGATGTACATAGAGCCAGCAGACTCTGGTTTCACTATCGATTTTAACAGCTCAGAGGGGAGTAAACACAGAGTGTGCAGGCAGCCAATCACAGTGCAGGGGGCGTGGCCATGACGTTTCCTGTCTAGGGGCATATCCCAACAGGCTGAATGAAATGTCAGCCAGCCAATCACAGTGCAGGGGGCGTGTCTAGGGCACAGGAATCGACCCGGGGGCGTTCTGACCCAGCAACAGCAGAAATAGAAGACAGATTTACAGCGAAGCTGATATCTGCTAAACCAAGTGACGGAGGTAATGCAACCCAATTACAAAAGTGCTTATTTTTACTGTCCCCATAATCTGAGACATGATCTTTGTAACGATAAAACCCCTTTAAAGGCTTAAAACTAGAGATGAGCGAGCAGTAAAAAGTTCTAGTTCGATTAGAACCTCGAACCTTAGTGTGTTCGGTTCAAGGTTCTATTCGAACTCTAACTTCGAACCCCAATAAAGTCAATGGGAGAAGATATTCTGGTAAATTTTTATACCTATACAACTGAGGAGAAGCTGGAATCACCATCCATAACAGGAATCTCGATATGTGGAACAACTTAGTGAAGAAAATTTGGCTCTAAGAGTGACAGAAAAAAATTGAGAGGCTAAAATACTTCATCCCTTTCAATGGCTAACTGAAAAGATGAGGACAGCTTGCAGGCAGGGGCGTAGCTATAGGAGGTGCAGTGGAATCAGCTGCATCCTGAGGGGGCCCAAAAGCCCCTTTGACACATAGGAGATTTGGAGACGGTGTGTTATACAATTACTGAACCCCCAAAACTGCAAAATCTGAACTTTTGGACACTGAGTATGATTTAGCAAATCCAAGCACTCTGTATAATATATATCCATGTATATGATAGTTAGGCGTCATGTGAGCCTGCAAATGTCGCCAAATAACTTCCAGGTGTGGGGAAGATGCAACCAGCAATACCAAGCTCCCTAACTATTGATGTCTATGCATAGGAAAATACTATCTAACTAACTAAGAGCAGTCTCTACAGTAGATGACCGCCAAAAGTGCAGAAAGGTGATTGGATGGCCAACAAAAGTGCAGAAAGTCGCTGAAAACGAAACTGAAAATGGCGTGTCGAACTAGAACTTAACTCGAACGAACAGTAAAATGTTTAGTTCGGTTCGAGTTCTAAAAATTCAAGAAGTTCTACTAGAACTTAGCTTTTCTAGACCAGCTCGATCAACACTAGTTACAGGCCCTATACCTTCCATGTGCCATTTACAACACTGGCGTTTTATAATAAAGCAGAGGGTCTTTTGTGTCCCGCCAGGCACCAGGGCTACCTCAGAACCCCTTTCTTCCTCCTTTCTTCCTCCCATGATGGCTCCTTATTACAATCATTGGGTATTGTGAATGTGTTATAAAGAAACTTTAAGGTCAAGTGTTTTTTTTATCCAGTATTGTGTTAGAAATATCAAGTTATAGAAATTTGTGACGAGCGCTAAGAGCACATTACTGCAAGCTTCAGTCCTTACGATGCCTCTGTTCTAGACCTTCAGTAGTGCTTTTATCTAACCAGTCTCAAATTTTTTCTTAAACTTAAGCTGAAAGTAGAGAAAGAAAAAAAAACAGTCCATAGAAATGCTGTACAATCATGATATACTGTAAGTATATAGCAAGAACAAACGCTCAAGGGAAGATACAAAGCAAGTAATGTAATATCCTAAAGCAATTCCCCCCGGGACAAGCCGTAATAGTAAAGGCTTTCTTTAAATTAGTACAATAAACAGATACATGACATAAGGGTAATGAGTTTACTTGGGACTACAAATATTCAATTACATCTGATGGAAATGTTTACAGAACATCTAAAAAAAATGTAAATTCCAGATGACCCCCATCAGTTTTCGGAGCGTGGGGGTAACGGGAGTACCCAGAGGAAACCCAAGCAAACATGAGCAGAACATACATATTCCTTGCAAATGTTGTTCTTGGTGGGAATTGAACCCAGTATAGCAAGAAAATACAGGGCATATAAACTGGTGCACAACTGAAAATGTAAAATCTAAGAATATTTATTAGGACAAAACACCAATAAGAGATTAAAAACAAGTAAAAAAAGCCCAAAGGCCAAGATATACACATGGTCTGTAAAAGCAATATTTAAACAAGACCAAATCCCGGCATATCAATGATGGGCAGCACTAATGACTGGATGGATTTAAACCAGGACCCAAGAAACTGTGCTAACCACTGAGCCCCAGGGCTGCCCATAGAACATAGGGCCACATGCATGAAAACTGTCTAGGTCTAAAACTCACTCTGTTGCCTTTAGCAACCAATCAGAGCCCATAGCAACCAATCAGAGCACCCCTTTAATTTCAAATAGTGCTCTGGAAAAATTAGAGAGGCGCTCTGATTGGTTGCTATGGGCAACAAAGAGAGTTTTAGTCTTAGACAGTTTTCGAACATTTGTCCAATAGTGTACATTAATGAAGGTGAAAAGTTCATGATGGGAAGTCAAAGCAAAAGCCCCAAAACTTTGAAGATTTATTGAGACAGTTCCAGTGTTTGAAAATGGCTCAATGTAGCCATTGGACACTACTGACCTGAAACAAGGCAAAAGGGAGTTGTTACGTCGAGGTGGTAGGCACTAGGATATTTTTTGTTTTTAACTTGTAGGAAACCATAGCAGACTGTGCTTTCCTGTACATTGGGGAACCCTAAATATGTATATTGCATGGTATGCATTTTAATTACATAGCGGATGGCATATTTCACTATGTGGCTATACACTGGAGTTGTACCATGGAGATGCAACTCCTCATGTACAGCTGATGTATACCAAAAATGCAACATGAACATAGCCTTAGAGTACAAATGTCAAACTGGCTCGTGGGTCAGATCCATCCACTTCTTTTTATGTGGCTCTCAAGAGGATAGATAGAGCGATCATAGATGCACATGGTCCAGATGCGGAAGGACTGGCCTTTCAATTTCCTTGGAGAAGGCAGCCAGTGCCAGCACAGGGAACGGGCCCCATGTTGGATTTGGAGCTCTGACACGCACAACTTGCAGGCAGTAGCACAGCTATGACAGCACTACCCAGACATCTTAGCTTAGTGCTTAAGAGGTTGAAAGGGCAGGCTGTTACTTGCAGCACAGCCCTTTGAGGGCAACTATAATGCTGATGTGGCCCTTGAGAAAAATTAGTTGGACGGGGTGTCATATAAGCTGATTTATACCAATACCCAAAATTCATCAATAATAGCGTTGTGCTTGGAATTCGGTTTGATCTGAAGCAAAGCAAGTGGAAATATCATTATACTGAACAAAACAGCAGCTTGCCAGTCAGACTGGGAAAATGAGCTACATTATTCATCAAATCAGGGCAGGATTCCTGTCGGACACCTTAGACTACTACTAATTAAAAACACCTGGGCCAAATGGGGAGGAGTGCTGGTCCAAGTAAAAAAGCAGTAGTCTGTATAAGGATTAATGAAATTCAAGTGGAATGATGACCAGCTTCACCTTCGCAGGAGTGCGACAACTAAGGAGATGCATGTCTCCGAAACGCGTCAGCATGTTTTTACTTTGAGGACTTTCTTGTATCTGAGCTCACCTTTCGTCCGCTCGATGTTACTTTTTAACCGAATGTAATACATTTGGAAATTTTTTCTATTTGATCCTGCGGAGGTGAAGCTGGTCATCATTCCACTTCAATTTCATGGTTTTCATTGTCCATGAGGAGTGGCTCTCTCCACGGTCCGTGCTCCAACCACCAGAGGACTTACACAGGGTGAGGTGATTTTTTATTATTGACTTATTTGCTACTTTTCTGTATAAGGGTTAATGCCCTTTTTCTTTCAGTCTGCTTGCAGGGAGCCCAGGGAGAGGTAAGTGGTAGTGAACCTTTCCTTTTATTGGTGGCAGTGCTGTGTGGCGGCCATTGTTGCTCTCATGCTATGCCTTTGTGGTGGTACAGCCCAGAGCTGGGAGGCTAGGTCTGGCAACAGTGGTTTTTCTTGGGCCCATCACCGGTGTGGCTGTTGCTGTGCTGGTGGTCGAAATGCAGTGCTATGCCCATTAGTGTAGGAACCCACTTTTAAGAGGTCGCCGTGAAGTGGCAAGTGGGATTATACCGTTTGATCAAAAAGTATACTAAGAACCTCAGGTTCATTTTTGTAAATTTTTGCTGAGAAGCAGTAGATCAATGTATAGTGTGAGGATGTGTGGTCCATGTCTCTCTGTCTGCCAGGTATATGCAAATAATAAGAAAGACAAAGGGTACCACTGCCCTGTACCTCTATGGAGGGGCAATATTATTGAGAAACCACCTTTAAACAAGAGTTTCTTGCTGGGGGAAATGTACAGAATTTCTTTTCAGTGCTGTAATATTAGGCTAAAGCCAAACGTTTTAAGGCAGCTCAAGAAAAAAGGTCATTCGACTTTCATCTCAAGATGGAAATGGAAAATTGTCTACGACTGCAACATGTTTATATTGATATTACCCTTAGGATTATTCAGTGGATGCATCAGATGTGGTCATTCTTCAGAATGTTGCGTGGAGCTGCCGGATCTCATCGTCACAGATGTTCTGCTTTCTCATCATCCCGCTCTTTGTACTCAGTCTGTCTACCTCTATGTCACACTGTTCTCATGTTGTAACAAGGTGGTATTTTCCATGTGAAATAAGCCTCCCTTCGCCCTCCATCTTTAACATGCACTGCTATTGCTATTTGACACTCACATAGCTCAGACTGAGGTTTCCATTCTACAAGAAGGCGTTGTGTTTTACATCTGTTCATTCTAGTAAAACAGATAACAGGGAAGTAATTGTTATGCTCATGTTGATTAAAATAGAATTAGAATTTATGTCAATTTTGTTATAAAGAGGAGACACCATGACAAGGGGTCAAATAAACCCCTCTATGTTAAAGTAAGTCCTCTGCTTCTTTGGAACAGAACTGTAAAGCTGGAGCGATCATCTCACCCTCCTGGAAGTAGATGATGGCGGAGTAATGGGTCACTGCTCCAACTGAAAGAAGAAGAGAAGAAGACAAAACTAAAACTGGAAAAGGATGAGAGTGGTTCAGTTGTCACCAGAGAGAAAAGTGTGCGTAACAATGTGAGACAGATAGATTTGGTGGCCTTCAATGAGCCATGGGTGGCAGAGGATCTTCTGAGGAATCACAAGTGAACATCTGTTCATTGCTGGTGCAAGGAGCAATGGGAGACAACATGTGGACGGAGAGGGTGATTTACATCCCACTTGCATACCATTAAAGATGAGCTTCTCTGCAGCACCAAAGACTTTGCTTCAGCAGCAGGCTCACGCTGGTCCACAGTGGAATAGTGGAGACCATCGGTGAGCCCTTGAGTATGGTAGACCTGGAGATGTTTTTTAACTGCATAAACATTCTTAGAAGAGGCAAAAAGGCAGAGAAAAAAAGGCAAAATGCAAAAGGCCGGGTATACAGTCATTTACAGTAGCTGTAGGGTGGGCCCCTAAAATAAACTCCACCGGTGGGCCCAGCAACAACTCAACTGGTGGATGGTCCCTAGAATCAACTCCACCGGTGGGCCCAGAAACAGCTAAACTGATGGCCCCTAGAACCAACTCCACCGGTGGCCCAGAGACAACTAAACTGCTGGGCCCCTAGAACCAACTCCACCGGTGGGCCCAGAAACAGCTAAACTTGTGGGCCCCTAGAATCATCTTCACCTGTGGGCCCTAGACACCCCAGTCCGACACTGCTCAGATAAGAGTTTATCATTTCTCGTGCTGTAATCCTTTGCTGTATTTCATTATTTGGGAATCAAGTTAGTAAAGCTATCTGCAGCTGCCACCACCGCCTGCGTCGCCATTTTCTCATCTTTACGGAACTATCCTTAAAAATGCCATCTTAATTGCATTGGCTTGAAGATTTAAAAACAGTTTGAAATTTTCACATCTTGTCTTATTTTGTGAAGAAATCAGACAGTTTTCGACGCTTTCCATTTTAGTTTTGCGTTTACAATTTAGCTGCAACATTTCTTCATGAAAAACTCAAATGGCCAGCACCTCCCAAAATTGTGAAATAAATGATGGCGGTGCAGACTGAAGTGGCTGCAATGCAGATAAAAACACAAAAAAAATGGAGAGAAAAAAACTGAATATAACAAAGGGCATTTCTCCTAGATGTAATAAACACGAGGTTCTTGGCACATGTTTTTGATCAAAACTGTGAAGACCCATCTACCAACGGCAAGGTTTCAGTTCAGATGGGAACCTACTATACATCTGACCTCTCTCAGTGTCTTTCCAGACCTCTATACTATACTTTTCAGTGCAGTGTTTTACTTTGTTTCTTTATGATTGTGGCTGCCTGCATTACCCAATTGCAGAGGGCAAAAAACTCCATGGGGCAAAAATCATCGATTTACATGTCAGATCAAGGCTGGTGTGGGGAAAGCAGCAGAAGACATCTTTCCTTTATAAAAAAAAAAAAAATCAATGGTGGCAGTAAAGAAGTTATTTATGCAGAAATGGTATCAGAGCCTGCTTGCCAAGCCATACAGTACATGGTTGTTTTACCAGCCCACATCCCTGACCTTGTAAATAAGTTAAAGGGGTTTGTTCACTACAAAGATTGGCCTTTAACATGAATGGAAAAATAAAGGGAGACTATCACCAAATACATTGCTTTGATGATTTTGCTTTGGTCAAGAGATAAAGAATATTTTACCTCCTCTTAGAGCACACAAGGTTTTTTGGTTACTGACCACGTCTCCCTCATTGTCTCCTCTGTCTTACAGATGTAGCAGAGTACAGCTTGACCATGATATCACAACTTTTTGTGTTATCTGCTCTGATCTGTAAACAAAGACCATTGAAAAGCATTGATAAGGGTGAGATAACTTTCTGTGCCGTGATATCACGGCGCATTATCTGTTCTGTTTCGTTCTGCAACATCTGTATCTCTCATTGCTCCAAGCTGCCATCAGTCAGTCCATCCATGGTGAGTCACCTCCTGCAGAGTCTTATCTCTAGCAAAGTTTACTTACTTAACTAAACGAAAATCTTTCTCTCTTTAGAGCTCTGCAGCCTTGTACACTACACTTTATAAACCTCCTGCAGTCATGTCAGTGTTACAGGAGTAGCTAGAAACAGCAAAGTTCTGTGAAACTGCATGGCAAAAAACTCATTTAACCTAGAGGGCTGAGAAGGAGATTTATTGTTTGAGACTTGCAGGTGACTACAGGCTTATTTTGTGTATGGCTACACTTTCCTATTGACAAAGGAACTGTAGGTGCCCTTTTACACTCCTTATTTGACAAAGAAACATACCGGCTATTTAGGTTTCACACTGGAGAAAATTTTTGTTCATTTTACTAAATTATGTTTAACATTTCTCTGTATCTTTGCACAAAGACGACCATCAACATAATTGTTTGCTTTATCTGCCATTTTTTCCCTTGTGTTTTGTCAGGCTCCCCCCCCCCCCCCTATTTGTGACTGTCTATATAGGACTTTTTCTTTACACTATACTATATTTTTCTCTGATAGGGACGGTATAGGGTCTCTATAGGACTTGTGTACCAATGTGGGGTCGCCCCTTTCGGGGTTAGTGCTCCACTTCAGGCAGGGTTTGTGAGATTGGGTACATTAGGGTATTAACCACTAATTTTATTATTAAAAGTTATGTTTTATTTATACGAGACATTTCCTTCTTTTCATTCTCTGTGAATTTTTCAGGCTCCACCAGTGAATGATACAAAAATCATTTCAACAAATGGAAAGAAGCTTATTCCCCAGAACATTAGATGACATTTTCTTCACAAAGTAAAGAATTGTAAGTAAACAGCAGCACAAAAATAGTCTTAACATGAATTAACATCTTGTGTTTAGTAATAACTATATATTTACTACTGGAACCATATTTTAGCTTCCTTCATCCTGAATTTTCTCACTTCTGTGAAAGCTTCACTCAGATTCTATATTCTAAATGAATCAGGATGGGTTTTTCTAGCACCTTCTGGCACATGATTTACTACTTACTTGATTCAATAATAAGTAGACAACAATTAGTAATTAGGTAACTCAGAAAACTTTGCTCATTGTTGCACAAACAAAGAGCGGTTACAAAGTTTTTGGGTAGAAATTTCAGTCCTAAAATGGAATACCTTCTCATCTGTAACATCCCTGTACAAATGTGCAGGGTCAGCTTTTTATTGTTACCTTCCTAAACTAAAATATTTGCATCTTACAAATAGAACATTTGAATATTTACAAATAGAACAAAAAGAACATTTGCATCAAAAGCGGCGCTTTTGAAACACGCAGCGGCGATCCCTCATGTGAACGCCGCTGCGTGTTCGTCATAGAGAGCAGTGAGAATCTCACTGCTAATTGTTAGATCCGCCTTGGGGACCGACAGAGCGGACCCCAAGACGGATCCTAAAAGCGCTTGTAACGCGGAGTGAAAACTCCATGCGAACAAGCCCTTACTGATCGAACAAGAGACATAAAAAGTAGATGGCAGCTGTAAAACTTGATTTACCCCCTCTTTATAATCTCTGTTTTTGCAGTACACAAATGTTAAAAGAAGAAAATGAAGACTAATATTTTGCAGTTATATCAATTTAGGAGACAAATCCACAACCTATCAAACCAAACAACACAAAGTACCATGAATGTAGTCAAGTTTACAGTAAAAGCAGTGGTACTCAGGGATAGTGAGGTGTGGGATGTTAATTAAAAGGGTTGTCTCATCATAAAGATTAAGGGGGATATGTCTGAAAACTGTCTTGCTCTAAGACTTTTCTTGTTGCCCATAGCAACCAATCAGCGTTGCCCTTTCATTTCATACAGAGCTCTGAAAAAATGAAAGGGGTGCTCTGATTGGTTGCTATGGGCAACAAGAAAAGTCTTAGACCAAGACAGTTTTCAAACATGTCCCCCTACATTTTTACATGTAGGGAACAGTAAATGAAGACTTTTTCCAAATGCATTGCTTTGTTTGTTTTGCTTTGTTAAGGAGATAAGAGAGATTTTATCTGCTCTGAGTGCAGGTTTCTCAGGTTACCATCCTGCTCTCCCTTCTCTCTCTGCTTTTCGTCTTATCGGAAAACAGTGAGTGAGGTCACCAGAGGTCAGCACACATGACTCCTAACAGCTTCAGACCAGAGTGTGTTATCACTAACAAACAAAGGACAAATATTACTTTAGAGCAGAGAGCTTCAAAGCTCAAAGATAAGATCTCCTACTCTCATGTCAGTGCAATTAGAAGAGCTGTGAATATGGAGCTGATATCCAAATTACTGCAATAGAACCACCCTGGACCAGGAAGAGAGAGAAAGCATGAATCTAAAACTGCTTGTGGCTCAGTGAAGCAGCATGGTGGAGCAGCCCCTCTAAGGATTAAACACGGGTGAGGATGCTCAATGAAGAATCTCACAAAACATAAATCAAGTCATGTGAGTAACCTGCCTTGAAGTCATTATCTATTTTTGGCTTTGGAGCGAAAAGAGAAGTCTGGCATCTTGGATGCAGGTCAAACTCAACTTGAATCTGAGGCCTTGGGTCAGCGCAAATTGATTTTTGGCAGAAATCCCGCAAAAAAGTTAGTGTGAGGGTTAGGTTTAGGGAATTTTAACTTACTGGTCCTTGTCACCTCCAATCCTGTGGTGTTCAAGCTTTTATGTCACTTCCCATCCGATGTCACATCTGATGTCACTCCCAGTCCAACTCACATTAGGATACCATAACAAGATGGACTAGAAGCTACATTGGGTCCATACGTTAAAGGGGTTATCTCGCCATGCTGTTTCACAGAGCCACAGCCAGCTTCAGACTCACACTCCCTGGTCAGTTTGTGGGTGGTTCTATAGCATTGATTAGCATATCAGCCTTGCTATTCCTGTTACAGTGATGTGAGGGCTAAAGGTTAACAATCTGTAGTGCACAAAGCTCTAAGGATTAAAACTTGTCATTAATTTATGTAAACAAGCTCTTGTGGTAGAGATAAGACTCAGCAATGAGTGACTCACCACAGTCGGATGGCAGCTTGGAGCAATCAAATAAGAAAAAGAGCAGGAAGAGGGGGTTGGTAACCTAGAAACACTTGTGTACACTAGCAGTAGATGAAATCTTTTGAGAGAAGCAAAATCAGAACAGCAATGTATTTGATAATAGTCTTCACTTCTTTGATGTGTAGACCAGTTAAACAAGCCTAAACCTAAACCTATCCCTAATTTATGCTTGGGTTATGGTCAGGATTAGGGCCAGGTTTAGAATTTGGGTGAGAGGAAATAAAATTACCTTACAAGTTAATTTGATCTGGTGTAGAACTAAAAGAGACTGATTTGAGAAACACTAAAAAGGAGTGAATTTATTGTACTTACATTATTACATTATTGCAAAAAGTAAGCAGCCCGGTATGCCAAATTTGTAGGTGATCTTAAAATTTTGAATGGTCAGGGACATGTAAATTTATGTAAATTTATGTAAACAAGCTTCTGTGCTAGAGATAAGATTCAACAGGGTGTGACTCACCATGGTCAGACAGCAGCTTGGAACAATCAGATAAGAGAGAAAGCAGTGAGAGGTGGTTGGTAACCTAGACAAACTTGTATACACAAGCAGTAGATAAAATCTTCTTTATCTCCTGAGCAAAGCAAAATCAAAACAGCAATGTATTTGATAATAGTCTTCATTTACATTTCCTTACATGTTTAAACCTAATATTTGTAGTGAATAAACCACTTTAAGATGTGTAGACCAGTTAAACAAGCCTACACCTTACCCTATCTCTAATTTATGGTTGGGTTATGGTCAGGATTAGGGCCAGATTTAGAAATCGGGGGAGAAGGAAAAATTTTCCTTACAAGTTCAGTTGATCTGGTGTAGAACTAAAAGAGATTAATTTGAGAAACACTGAAAAGGAGTGAATTTATTGTACTTACAGTTTTGCATAAAGCAAGCAGCCCAAAATGCCAAATTTTTAGGTGATATTTAAATTTGGAATGGTCAGGGGTGAGATGGAAAGCCACAGTATAATACATGGGGAGATTACACACATGCAAAAATACCGATAACACAACCACTTGTTTTTGAGTAAATAATGTCCCACTATTCAGTGATTTTTTTTCTGTAAATTGTTAACGTAGGGACTCGCAAGTAATGAGGAGCCTTGACGGGGCTTGTGAGCTTGCTTATAGTGGCCACTGTATCAACTAATACCTCATACTTTGTTTTGTTTATAGTATCGTAAATTTTTTGCCTCCAAAAGTATGGGGAAGCAGATGGTGTCTGTATTCTTGTGTTGATATGAAAAAACTTTGAGATTGTCTTAGTTCACAACGTTTTGATCAAAAAAGATGCTTATGCACACCCCGGCTTACAACAGATATCTCAAGCGCGGGGTGGTTCCTACTCTATCCTTACCTCTCAATAGAGCAAATTTCAGACATCTCTTTGGGCCAACGGCCTCCTAATCTAGACGAGGGAAAAATAAAAAAAAAGGCACCAACACTTGCAGCATACTTCACGTTTATCATGCTTGTGGGGTGGAATAAGCATCTATTTGATCTAAACGTAAATAGTTGAATTAAGAATCTCAAAGTTTTTTTCATGTATTATAGATTGCATTAAATGCTTCTTTAGGGATTTACAATGTATTGTTTTTTGTGTTGTTCACCTAAAAAGTTGCTGAGGCAGCCCAGAATTAATCAATATAGTAGGGGCTGTAATAGGCTGGTAAGCCAGGCATGGTGAGTACACGGGATATGTATGAATGGGACCTCTCTGTATCACCTTACATTATGCAATTGTAATACCAGCAACCACCCCCTCCATTACATAGGAAGGTGTCCCCTCGTGAGTGGTTTGTCTTATTGGTATTTTTGCATTTGTGCAATCTCCCCATGTAATATTTTACTGTGGCTTTTTGCTGTATAATGGTGTTAACAGTATCAATTCAAATGTGCAGCTTTTTATTGTCTAATTGTCCACCTAGGTGGAGGGGTGGTCGTGTGTGAGCTAACTGCTCAGCAATTACGCTGCACTGTTTTATTCTTTCCCAAGTAGCACAGGGGCTTGTGTTGTCTCCTACTGGGTTTACTTTTAGTTCAGCCATTGAGCTGTAAATTTGACCTTTGCTGTGTTTTTGAGGAAATAATGTCCCAGTTTTCTGTGTTTTTTTTTCAGCGATGAGATGGACAGTCCCTATTCCAAGAGTTGGTTATAGAACCTGAAATTATTATTGTGTAGGTATGGGTTGTCATCGAGCTTTCCCACCCAAAGCCTTCCATAGCAATGACTTGGCTTATCTCTTACATAGTTACATAGTTTGTAAGGCCGAAAAAAGACAGATGTCCATCCAGTTTCGGGTTTTTTCTATTGTGCTTAGTAGCTTTGATCCTGAGTAGTGTTGAGGATTTCGTTGGCTATCGACTTCGATCGATAGTTCGGAGCCACCATCGATAAGTTTTCGATAGTCGATAGTCGACTAATCTCCGATGACCTTAAAGTCTATGGTGTGAGCAACAACACCTTCATTCTTACACCCAAAAAGCCGGGTGGAGAAATGGAGATGCTGGATTAACATCCACACAGTCTCAAAATGGATACGTGCTAATCTTAGGGAAACACTTTAGGTTATAAAAGCACAGAAAAAAAAGTCACACACCATCTAACTATCCCTGTCTTTTGTCCTCAGCCATGACCCTTAAAACCTGCACTCACCCACAAATAAAAAGTGCCAGGAACGGCAGTATGACTTTGAACCATACATCTTACTTGAAATGGACATTGAATAATTCCTGTCCCTGGAACGCAGCATGAGCCCCAAACTGCATGACCCCCACATTAAAAAGTGCCGGAAAAAAGGAGCTTCTTTTCAACCAAAATTTTAGTTTCACTGGACATTGACTATACCTGTCCTGGGCCACAGCATGAGCCCAAACCTGAATGACCCACATTTAAAAAAGTGCCGGAAAAAAAGGAGTCTTTCAACACATTTTAGTTCTCATGGACATTGACCCTATCCTGTCCTGGGCCCACCAAGCATGAGCCCCAAACCTGCATGACCCCTCACCATGTAAAAAGTGCACGGAAAAAGGAGTCTTTAAACCACCATTTTAGTTTAACTGGGACATTTGACTATACCTGTCCTGGGCCACAGCATGAGCCCCAAACTGCTATGACCCCACTCATTTAAAAAGTGCCGGAATAAGGAGTCTTTCAACCACCGTTTTAGTTTCACTGGAAATTGGACTATACCTGTCTTGGGCCAACAGAATGACCCGCGGCCCGAGTTACAGTGGGTGCGGTGAGATGCCCAGGCGGGCGTCCGTCCATCTATTAACACGCCAGCGTAAAATGCCATGATGACGCTAAGCAACAGCAACGAAAACTGTCGTTGCTGAAGCAAGAGTGCGGAAGCGGAAGTGTGAGAACTCCAGACGTTCCTCAGATTACACAGTCAATACCCCTGGGTAGCAGCTTGGCCACTTCCGTATTATTGTGGACCAATTGAGGAATTCACTTGGAAATACTGGTGGTGTGTAACGCTCAATGTTCACCCATGTGCCCTTTTTTTGGCATTCTTTTCTCATTTTACTCAACGTGCTGGAGGAGGAAATGGTCTCCTGTACTTTGTTCTCTGTCAGTTTGCCTCCATACTCCTTTGTCATCCCTGAATAACCTACATCTGGTCAAGTTTTCCTTGTACCTCCCTTGTACAATCAGGAGGAATTTTGTTTAACAGCTATTTTGTACATGCAAGGTTTTCTTAGTACTTTAATTCTAGAACAAACAAATTTTTAAAATCGGATGGAATCCACCATGTCTTTGTTTCTCATTTTTAATTGTATTTAAATGGGTGTGTCTCTCTAAAGGGATTGATAAGCTATGTTAAAGATCCTTGCAAAAACAAGTCATTTTGCAATATGTGTCCAATAACAGTGTTCCTACCTATTCCTGTTTCTGAACAGGCCACCATCACCCTTGGAGCCACTCTTGACCATTGTGCACAGAACCAAATGTCCTGTTAGAAACAAAAATTTTTTGAATAGGACCTGTATGTATAGCTGCGTGTCACAGGGCAAATGCCTCCAAAAATTCAAAGCATGACCTCACTTGAGCCACTTTGGACAATTGTTGAAGACAAATGTCTCGTTTAGAAACAACATTTTTTAGAAATAGGGACCTGTAGTATAGCTGCATGTCACTAGCCAAAATGCCCAAAAATTCAAAATACATGACAACTATGAGCCATGTTTGACAATTGTGAAGAACAAATGTCTATTTGAAACAACATTTTTTTCTTTAGAATTTAGGACTTGTAGTATGCTGCATTTCAACTGCAGCATGGACCAAAAAATTATATAAAAATGACTTCTAAGCACTGTTAAAAATTGTGAAGGAGAATTGCCATTAGAAGCCTACATTTATGTTTCCAAAAGGGACCATGATTATTGCTGTATCTCAAAGGCAACATGACCCCAAAAAATTATAAATCTGACTTATCAGCCACTGTTAAAAATTTGTGAGGGGGAAATGTCACTTTGAAGCCACATTTCTGTTCCATAGGACCATGATTTAGCTTTATCTCACAGCAACTACCCCAAAAAATTATAAACTATGACTTTCTCAGCCAATGTTAAAAATCCATCATGTGAAGGAGGAAATGCCACTTAGAAGCCACATCTTTCGTATCCAAAGGACCATGATTATTGCTGTATCTCAAAGCAACATGACCCCAAAAAATTTATTAAATATGACTTTCAGCCACTGTTAAAAAATTGTGAGGCTACATGTCCCCAAAAACCATTGACTTCGTTTGGGAAAAATCGTATATTAAGACTTGTGAACACGTGAGTAAATGGAATACGGTGTTGTCATGAAAACCTTTGGTGTCTTTTTACAGTCTCTCACAGCAAACCAGCAAAATGAAACTGATTGGGGGAAACAAAAAAAAAAAAAAAAAATTGAGATAAAAATGCAGTAAGAAATGATCATTTTAAAAATAAGTTTTTCAAGAGGGACCTTAGTTTGTTTGGAGAGGGAATGTGAAGTAGACCAGCAACTAATCGGTGCACCTCGGCAATTGGGGGCACAAACCCTTCATCAGAGATCCATGCCTGATTTCATCTTGCATGAAAGTCTAACGATCAACATCATCTGTTGGAAAAGTCGGATGCGTTTTGTCTGTAATGATCCTCCAGCTGTGCTGGAAGGTACCGCTCAAGATTATGACGCTGGACTGCTGGGCAGGACAACAACTCTATGGCTTGGCGAGCGAGCTCGGGCCCATTCGTCCATTTTGGAATACCCAGAGAAGTCTATTGGGTCCGGAACACAACAAAAAAACATCGAGTCGATGAGATGCACGATAGTCGTGCACCATGATCATTAAGCTGGTCTCTGGGTGTTGTTATCTGTGGCCTGCCATGCATGCGTTGGTGAGGTGGTAAATATAAGATTGCCAGAGGTCACAACATTTAGGCTTTGCCACCTTGCTGCTGCTTGCTGCCGCTAACGGCCTGATTGGCACTCTACTGCTGTCCGTCGCTGATGTTGTTCCACCGTGACATTTGAGGAACGTGATCAGGACGCAACAGATGTCTCCATGTTGATCCCACATCTCGCAAGGTCTCCGATTTTGCATTTTACTCTCCTATTTGGGTGGGTTGGAAGGGAAAGTGCTGAAGTTTGGTTTGTACCGGGGATCCATGGAGGTTTGGAGGGTGGCCACCAGTCGTATCTGTTGTTCATTTTGATGGCCTTTATGCAAGAGGATTCATGGTGGAGGAAATGGAGCATCCTAAGCCACTCATGTGAGACGATGGAGCCTCTGAGTCCCAAGCCTTCTGGGTTTGAGGGGCACTAGCAAAACTCATCTTCCTCTCCTGCCCAAATTCACGCCCAACCTCTTTCCATGGCCAGAGGACGTCCGGTGTCTAGAAATATCCTCCTCCTCCTCCTACAGCTTTCCTCCGACTAGCTTCAACACAGCTGACTTGCTAGATGGTGGGGGGCGGGAAATTTTCTTTTTATTGCCCCCCACCCTGAGAGCTGAATGGTGCCGCTTTTGCACTAGCTCTGGACCCAGAACCACTGCCTAATGAACACCGATTAAATTGAGAAAGAGAAAAACTGTTGGGGCCTTGCTGGATTTGACGGATGAGAAAGGCTTTATGGGTGTGTCTGCATCTCGTGTCCGTCTCTCCTCGTCGCTATGGCCGGGACCTGTTGTTTCAGAGTGTCCATCGGATTGTTCCAGAACTAAGATCACTCACAATGCTCATGCTGAAAAGGGCATTGTCCGCACTGACCATTTTGGTGGCTCTTCAAAACGGCCAAGGATGGTTGCAGAGCTCTTTTCACATGCCTCCACTCTCGGTGGCCTCCAGCAACCCCGAGGTCCGTACGCTGCTTGTCAGGCATGTGTCACCTCTTCCGTACTGCGTAATTGGCATTGGCTGCTCCAACAATAGCTGGAGCATGTGGAGGGTGGAATTCCAGGTGTTGCCACCGTAAACAATGAGTGTCGGTTGACGGGGGCGAGGCCGAAGCTAACGCTGCAACGCATCCATGTGGGACGAACAGATGCGAACGGCCGAAGTGCGACTAGACCTACGAGCCTTCTTCAGCAGGCAGTCCAGACCCGGGACGGGCTCTATAGAAATTTCTGGACGACCAAGGTTTCATGACATGTGCCAGGCAAAGGGAATGTGCTCCAGCCTACGTCTTAAGGGCGGCCAGCAGATTTCGCACGTTATCGCCACACCACCTTGCCTGGCCACAAAGGTTCTTGTCAACACCAGCCAGCGCTCCGGTCTCCGTTGCGCGACGAGCCGTCAACAGCTCCACTGACCTGTGTGTGGACGGTCTCTAGGCAGATTAATTTCAACACGGCCTGGTGTCTTGGCACGTGATGCCACCAGAGGACCTTGGGGGAAAGAGCCCTGCACCAATCCTGAGTTTTTTGAAGAGCGTGCGCCGAGCCTGGAGAGCCACCGTCACCCCCAGTGACATCCACCCAGATCACCCAGTGAGCTGTCACTGAGATATGCGGCCTTGGCCGTGCTTAACTAGTCCATGTGTCTGGTGGTCAGATGGAACTTTTCCGGGACACAGGATGCAGAAAACGTGCTTGAAATTTTAGACTGACACGTGGTGGCAGGGCCCACGGGACGGCTTTTCACGGCATAGAAATGCCCTGCTCGGAATTGGTATTGGGGGCAGGCAGAGGGCCATGACGTGGCGGATCCATCTGTGTCCACCAGACGGAAAGCAACATTTCCAAGGCCAAGAAGCCTGGCAAATGCCGAAATTCAGGGCTTTTGGCTTGGGATGGTTTGGGTTAAAGTGTTTCTTCTGCTCCCAAAACCTGGGAAGACAGAAGGCTGGCTGCTAGACTGGCGCTGTACGGCATGCAGGCGTCAAACACTGACGGAAGGAGATGGGGTAGGATGGGTCTCTGGTGCGTGCTGGGTGGTTCTCGGGCGACGGTGGAGGCTGCAAGACGGAGGCTGATCCATGATCATGACTCTGAGAGACATGGGCAGCTGAGGAAAGCTTCGGTAGGTGGCTCGCAGGAGGATGGAGGCGGACGGACAGAGGGGGTTCTTTGTTTTTTTTTTTTTTTGAACCAAAGGTGGTTGGCAAGGCCCGCCCGGCATCGGGTCTGGCCTTTTTTTTGGCCAAGTGTTCCCTCCATTTCAATCATGCATTCGATGCATGTGACTAGACATGTTGGTGGTGGTTAACCACTTAAGGTATTTGCCTCTACTTATGGTTTACTGGCAAAGGCGGCATATGACATCGTGGCCGTGAATCAGAGGCTTTGGTCAAGTAAATGGCCCAGCTTGAGAGGTCCTGGACACCTTTTTGTCCGGCGATAAACCGAGATGGAGCGCGGGTTTGCGATGACCGGGGATGGCGGAATCATTTTCTGCGGTCTTCTAGTGACAGCCCTCTACCTCTTGTTGTGGATGGTCACACCCTTATTGTCACTACCCATCGTCTTCCTCATCGTCCACTCATGAGCGCTCGCAAGCAAAATTACTGAAGAAATTTCGTCATCATCATCATCATCAACACTAGGTGAATTGGTCACGTCCTGACTTTCTGCATCCAAAAGCTGCGGGCTATCAAGCACGGGGCACTGCAAGGCCGTTGCCCGATCGCCCGGGGATTTTTGCCCCGAATTGACCGGCTCATTCCACCTTCCTCTCGATGGCATCAGTACTGGGCGTTCGCAGAGCAGACTAAATCATCCTCTTGATTCTTTTATACATGCCTTCTGATCCCCACAGCATTTTGTTTTTTTTTTCTCATCAAAGAGGTCTTCAGACAATGGATTATCCACAGTGGTGGGTACACGAAGTTGACTTATTCGGCTCGCTTCATGTTGGACCGGATGCTGATGGATGCTGATGACGACATTTGTGGCCGGTTTGGGGGGTGGGGGGGGTGGGGGGGGAGGGGAGGGGTGGGTGTAGGGGGAAACTTGGCGGAGGGGAGTGGGGGGGGGGGGGACGGCCCTAGATTTGGGGGCAAAAGGGGGGTTTTGGGCAATTTTTAAAAAAACAAAAAATAAAAAAAATAATCCCACAACTTTTTGGGGGAAATAAACAGGGGGGGGGGATTGGGGGCCGGAACGTGGTATTGGTGTTTTTCTCGGGTTTTCTTTTTAGTTTTTTTTTCAAACCAGGGGGGGGGGTGGTAGGGGAGGGGTGGTGGGTTGGCCCCTTTAGGGGGGGTGAAAACCCCCAAAGGGCGGGTAGGAGTGGGAGTGTGGGACAGTGGGGGGGCCCCTTTAGGGGAAACGGGGGGGATAACTTTTTTGGGGGGCATCTTTTGATCGGTGGGGTGGGGCCATTTCTTCTCCCCGGGGGACTTTCCCCCGGAATGCGTAGTTGTCGCCAGCACTGGGAAGGGAGCACCTTCTCTCGTACCTTCTAACCTCCATGTGCTACCCACCTCTTTTGCTCGCTTAACCACCTGCATTTCGCTCCATGTTCAGAAAATATAAAAATTTAAAGAAGGTATGGAAGAGTTTTGATAGTCTCTTATTAAAAGACGGCATATCACAGCTTATTCTTAAATCCCTCTAATCATATAACAAAATTGTGGATTCAATATTTAACTGCAAGGTGTCTATCAAGAAAATCTGGGAACTGGGCAAAAGATGCAAAAAAAACACGTATTGTTATGTCTTTCGTATAATACACGGTATTTTTTGCACCTTTCAATTCACCTGTGGTGACTATAAATTGCTGTTTTAAAGATTTACGTGGATTGCTGCGTCAATGAACATATTGCTGGGTGCGCCAAAAGTCAAAAACACGTAACTGTTATGGTTTCGTATCATGATTCACAGTATTTTTGGCATAACCAAACAACCTTTGCTGACTTACAAAGATTGATGGATTGTAATTTAAACTGCAAGGTGGATATATCAACCACAGGTAGGAATTGGTACAACTTGAACACCTATCTGAATATGTTTACTTGATAATAAAAGTGGTGTTTTGCACCCTTACACAGAGACATGCCAGTTACTAGAATGGATTGTGTATCCAATATAAGTTCAGGACTGCCCATTATCAGGAAATATTTCACTAGCCAAACTGTTAATAATAAAGATATTACACTCCCCATGTCTACACTAAGTCTTGGTGGAAACTTGTATTCCAGTGTTCTTTATAGATAGAGCTTGTCTGTGGTTCGCCCGCGGGCCCCCCCCCCCAGCTCCCCACGTGACTTTTCAGCGGTAGGCTGCTGCTTGTTAAAATTCTTAGTAACTACATAAAATGTTCAAATCTCTAATCTAACTAATTGGACGGAATCACAGCTAATAGTAGAGGTTTTTCTTTGCAGAAAATGATAGACTTAATTTCGCTGAGCTGTTTGGCTCAACCAGGCAGAGCCGAAGCGTTCCTCATCATATGAGACGCTGCAGAGACACTGAGGCCTGAAAAAGGGAAACGCTGTTCTATGTTAAAACGAACGGGGTCATGTGATTTTTCCAGCCAATCGCAGCCATACACATCCCAGTCATTGACGTAGCCACACCACATTCACCATGCCTCTATTTCTGTAATCTGATTTGCTCGGCCGCCAAAATTACAGGAAGCGCCGAAAATTGGCGCGAGATTAATAGATGATGATCAGATTTTAACCTTAATTATCGCATGACTCTGAAATTATCGATCACCATAAAAACCTTGGCCGATTTCACTTTGTCGATATAAAAAGTCGGCTCAACATCTAATCCAGAGGAAGGCAAACCTCCATGAGGTAGAAGCCAATTGTCCTCATTTTAGGGAAAAAATTCCTTTCCGAACTACAATCAGGCAAATCAAGAATAAATCCCTGGCATCACGACCCCTTTCCAGAATACATGGTCACTCTAACTTGTTTTTAAAATTAAAACATCTAGAAATTATCCCGACCCTTTTTCCAGTCCTGGTCCTATAACAAAGTTAAATTATTTTCCCCCAGAAAAGTAGCCCCGACCCTTCTCCAAACCCTCACTCTAACCTTTTTAATTTTTACATCCAAAATGGGGGCCAGAAAACCCTTTTTCCAAATCCTGGTCACTAAAAACTTGTTTTAAATTTTTAATCTAAAAATGTATCCAGACCCTTTTTCCCCAAAACCTTTTCACTATAATGGGCCGTTTACACGGCCAAAATGACAAATACCCCGGTCGGCCATTTCGACCGTATTTGCACTGTTTTTTTCGGGGGGCCCCACGGCCCGGTGGGGGGGGTGACGGGTTTTTCCGCGATGACGGAGAAGAGGGGGCCCCCCCTTTTCATTTTAGATGGGACATATTCCGTCCAAACCGGAAGAATGTGCCCTTGGGTCCAAAAGTTTTTGGGGGGACCGAAGGGTGCAAAACCGCCAGGCCGGGAAAAACCCTTGGGAGTGGGGACTGCGGGACGGGTTTTTCCATAGAGTGCCATTCTGTCTAATTTTTTGGGCCCGGGTTTTTTTAGGCGGTTTTGGGAAAACCGCAAAAACCCCCTGAAAAATCGGCCCAAAAACCCCGTTTCAGTGGGGACTTTCCCTAAATTGTTATTACGCTCCCCGAAAAAGCAAAACCAAACCCTTTTTGAAAACCCTATTGAAAAAACCAGGACAATTCCTCTTGGGGAAGGGGTTCCAATTTTCACTGGGCCCAACATAAAGATTTCCCCTTTTTTTTTTTATGTTAAAAAAACTTTTTTTTCCCTCAAAAACATAGAGTATCCCCCCTTTAAATTTGATACAGGCCTGTTTTTAGATACAGTTAAAAAAATAAATCTTTAAAACGGGGACTCTATATTTAACCTTTTTTAAAAAAAAATATTTAAACATATTTATTTAAAGTCCCCCCGAACCGTCTTTTTTTCCCAAACTAAATAACCCTAAACTTGCTAAAAACTTTTTGGTTTGTAGTCCACCCAGTTTCCCTTTTAATTTTTTTTGTTGCCACCATTTTTACCCGGGGGGGGGGGTTTTTTTGCTCCCAAAAAATGCTTTCCCGTGCACTGGTGGCCCCCCAAAAATGTCCCCCAAAAAACTCCCTGTGTGGTCTGACCCCGTGAAATTGTATTTGGGTGTTCTCATCCCTGTGCCTATGCCCATTTTTAAAGCCCTCATAAACCTAATTTTCCTTGGCTGCGGGTTGGGCCCGACACGGGGTGCTACAATTAATTTTTCTATCCAATTTGGATTTCCCCAAATCCCCTTTTCCATTTCACTTTTACCCAACCTTTTTTTTCCCTTTAACTGTAGTCATTAAGGAATTTTTTTTTTTCCTCATGCATAACCCCTTTTAAATTTTTCATGTTAAACCTCATCACCATTCCCTGCCCAGACCTCCAATTATCCAGATCCCCCTTTTTAATAAAAAAATTGTCCTCTATTGGGGGGGTTGATTAAATTTTCAAGGGTTTGTAACGTCTGCAAAAAATTTAATATTTTACTGTGGGGAATCCTTGTTTTAAAATCATTAATGGAAAAAATTTAAAAAAATTAAAAAATTAATATTCCCTTGGGAAACAAAAAAGACTTCTACTCTATAGCATTAAAATAAAGCACCCTTTCAAAACACCAAATCATAATTAAATTCCCTTTCCCAAAAACCTCTAATTATGGTTGTTTATAAAATAGTATTTTTCATGACACATTTTTGCAGATAAATTGAAAAAACCCTTTTTTTTGGGGTTTAAAGCTTTTTTAAAAACATTTTTTCTGGTAAAATTGTGTAAAAATACATTTTTAATGTACTTTTTACTTCCTGACAGCTTCCCGTCAGCACACAGTATCACTACACAAATACGTCTTAAAACAGCTGACAAAACGCTTGTACTGGAAAATATCCTGTAAATTAAATAAGGAAAAAAAATTTAAATATGTTCAGGGCTCTTTCGCCTTCCCGTCCCTGGAAAAAAATCTACGGGAACTGAAAAAAAAATTAAATTTTTTCCCTGACAATTTAAACAAATGCATTTCTACCGGCTTTTTGGGTTTGTAAATAAACCTTTTTTACATTTTTGTTTGGGGGTAGAATTGTATCACATGTCATCCCCAACAACAGGAGAGAAACTCCGCTATACTGGGGCCCTTTTCTCCCAATTGGGTCATTGCTTTAACCCCCCTTTCCCCGGGTTATGTAAAAGGGAAAGGGGACACACAACAGTCTTAAAACTTTTTTAAACTTTCAGTAAAATCACTGAAAGAGCAAAAAACCTAGAAGAAAGGCCGGAGTCTTCCTTAAATTTGCCCTCAAAGCCAATAATCGTGTAAAACCCCCTTATCCATTTTTCTGTGAAAAGGGGCCCTTTGAAGCCAAATGGAAAGAGTTTTTAGACTCTTGTGCGATTGTCAGATACTCACGTCTCAAAACATTTAATGGGCAAGCAAGAACGCATTCTCCTCTTCCGGAGAAGTCATTATTTGGCATGGGTTGAATTCTTTGTTTATGCACATAGTGCTATATAATGGTGCCCATAACCATTACCTATATACACAAAGATATTGCAAAGCTGAACGTGTCACATGTTGCAGTGCTGAATAGTGTTGCTCGAAAATGAACTTGTTCGTTTCAACACCAATTTGACTAAACTCCAGGTTTTGAACATTGTAAACTTGACTTTTGTCCCTGTGACCCAACCCATTATCCTCAAAATATCCATTATCCTTAACCCCTTAATGACCGCCCACCGACTTTTTTCCCGGGGGGGTTGGGAGGGTTTTTTGTTGCTGGACGCTTTTGGCAGACATCGGGGTTTTCAGCTCCTGGCGCTGCAGCAGCACTGGGAAAAGGCTGACTTTTCAGCCCCTATTCTCACGGGGCCTTTTTGCAAGTGTCGGGGAGCGGGGGAACACACCGCTTTCCGGGTCTTAACCCTTTGATTGGCGCGGTTCATGGCCACTGTATAATCAAAGGGCTTTCCCCTGCTCTGTCGGGTGATTGGGGCTCCCAGTGACCCAACCGAGCCCGGGGAATGGCTGCACAGTCAGCCCTGGGGACCTAGAGTAACCCCAGGGCTGTCTGTGTAATAAGCCTGAAGTCAGGGCACACTGTGTGCTGCTCTGACTGCAGCCTGTGTCATACTGACACAGATAATAATGTATTAGCATATATGAATATTCTTATACATTACTAAGTGTAAAAAAAATTAAAACAGTTATCCCTTCAAGTGTAGAAAAATAAATAAATAAAATAAAAATAAATATATAATAAAAAAACAATTGTGCATACATTACACACACACAAGAAAAAACCCATACACATATTAGGTATCCACATGACCATAATAACCTGTAGAATTAATCTCACAAGTGTTAAATGTGAATGGTGTAAAAAAAATGAAAAAACAAAAAAATTTAAAAAAAAAACTGAAAAAAAATTCTGCAATAATTTACGTGAACAAACTTTTCCCCCAAAAAGTACAACTTGTCCCAAATAAAACAAGCCTCATACAACGGTGTCATTAAAAAAATAAAAGTTACAACTGTTGAAATGCAAGGAGGCAAAAAGTAAAAAAAAGTGCTGGTCATTAAGTACTTTTCAGGCATTCGGCTTAAGAAGTTAAAGTGGTTTTCTCACCACAATGATTGGCTTTTAACATGTAGAGAAAGGTAAATGAAGACTATTACAAAAAACATTGCGATTTCGATTTTGCTTTGTTCAGGAGATAAAGATTTTATCTACTGCTAGTGTACACAAGTTTCCTCAGTTACTGACCACCTTTCTCTGCTCTTTCTCTTATCTGATTGCAGTCAGTAAGTCCAACCATGGTGAGTCACTCCCTGCTGAGTCTTATCTCTAGCACAGAAGCTTGTTTACCTAAGTTAATGACAAGTTTAAGCCTTAGAGCTCTGTACCTTTTTGCACTGCAAATTATAAATCTGCACTCTTGTCATTGTAACAGGATGAGTTAGGAAAAGTAGAGCCGTTATGCCAATCAATACTGTAGAGCCACCAACAGCCTTAACAGGAAGTGTGAATCTGAAGCTGGCAGTGGCTCTGTGAAAAAGCATGGTCAGAAAACCCCTTTAATCTAAATTTGAATTGGTCCACTTCTGGTGTAATGGTATTGCTCCACCTATGTCACCTCCAGCTGGCGTCATTTCCAATCTAACGTCTCCTAGGTAACTCTGATGTGTGGCGAGAAGGGATGTCAGACAGAAGTGGCATTGGAGCGACAGCGCTGTGGCATGGAATCACTGAGAATGGGTAAGTTAATCAATTTAAACCCATTAAAAAAGCCACCTTACACTCAATTTACATAGTTACATAGTTTGTCAGGCCGAAAAAGACAAGACGTCCATCCAGTTCAGCCCATTTTGCTAAAGTGTTGCTAAAGTGTTGATCCAGAGGAAGGCAAAACCCCCCATGAGGTAGAAGCCAATTTGTTCCTGACTCCAATCTGGCAATCGGAAAAATCCCTGGATCAACGACCCCTCTCCAGAATCCTGGACGCTATAACTTGTTCTATTACATCTAGAAATGTATCCAGACCCTTCTCCAGAATCCCGGTCACTAGAACCTGTTATATTATTACATCTAGAAATGTATCCAGACCCTTCTCCAGAATCCTGGTCACTATAACTTGTTATATTTTTAAACATCTAAAATGTATCCAACCCTTCTCCAGAATCCGGGTCACTATAACCTTTTTATATTATTACATCTAGAAATGTCTCCAGACCCTTCTCCAGAATCCCGTCCCCTCTAACCTGTTATATTATTACATCTAAAATTTTTCAGACCCTTCTCCAGAAAAATCCTGGCACTATAACGTTTATATTATTACATCTAGAAATGAAACCCAAACCCCTTCTCCAGAATCCCGGTCACTATACTTGCTCTATTTTTAAACATCTAAAATGTATCCAGACCCTTCTCCAGAATCCTGGTCACAATAACTTTTTTTATATTATTACATCTAGAAATGTATCCAAACCGTTCTCCAGAATCCTGGTCACATAAACTTGTTATATTATTACATCTAAAATGTACCCAGGCCCTTCTCCAGAATCCCGGTCACTAGAACTTGTTAATATTATTACATCAGAAATGTCTCCAGACCCTTCTCCAAATTCCTGGCACTATAACTTGTTATATTAATTACATCTAGAAATGTATCCAGACCCTTCTCCAAAAATCCGGGTCACTATAACTTGTTATATTATTACATCTAGAAATGTATCCAGACCCTTTTTGAACTCTGTTATTGAATTCACTATGACAAGTTCCTCTGGCAGAGTTCCACAGTCTCACTGCTCTTACAGTAAAGAATCCCTTTCTATATTTATGTAGAAACATTCTCTCTTCTAGACGTAGAGGACGCCCTATTGTCCTGGATACAGTCCTGGGTATAAATAAATCTTTAGCGAGATCTCTATATTGACCGTTAATATATTTATACATCTTTATTATATCCCCCCGAAGCCGCCTTTTCTCTAAACTAAATAACTAGAGATGGGCGAATTTCTCAAAAATTCGATTCGGTGACTTCGCCGAATTTCCTGACAAAAGTAAATTCGTGTCCGAATTACTCGGACGAACACGATAAAAAAAACTATTTCCAGGCGCCCAGAGCCTGCAGGTTCTGTAGAAACGTTGTGCCAATGCTTAAATATCAGAGGGAGCATGGTTTTGGGCTTCATACAATGTTTGTTTTTAGTATGACACCAGATGACTGCTGCCGCTCTTAGAATCGCTTCACTATAAAAATTCCCTGGGCACTTTAAAAAGGGGAAAACTGACCAAAAAAATGAAGGGGAAAATGTAGCCTGATAAAGTCATGGCAGCGAAAAGCTGGAAAAAAACAACGAGTGCTCAGGTGGCCCAAAAATTATGACAGAGTGTGGGGTGACGGCGGCAGCCACAGCAGCATGAGGGCAGACCGTGGCACAATGACATTTTGGAGGTGGCAAAAACAGTAGTAGGCCACAGAGTGGCACAATGACAGAGAGTGGAGGTGACGGAAGGAGCAACAACAGCAGCAGCATGAGGTCAGACAGTGGCACAATGACAGAGTGTGGAGGTGGCACAAAGAGGAGTAGGCTACAAAGTGGCACAATGACACAGTGTGGCGGTTACCCGGGAAGCAGCCACAGCAGCAGCATGAGGTCAGACAGTGGCACAATACACAGTTTGGAGGTGGTGGCAATACCAGTCCCTGGTAAAGATGGTTGGTGGCAGATGGAGAAACTTCAGCAGATGTGTGGCAAACAGTCGGTAGCGTCATCAGAATAGTGGCTGAGGCAGGTAGTTTGAACCCAAACTCATTTCTCACAGTTGGGTGAGGCGTCATGGCTGAGGAAGTCTGACGCCTAAGGCATTGGTGTGTGGAAATCCTGGCCATCCACGCCTGATCATCTTGACAAAGGTCATCGTTCCACATTTCCCGTGGACAAGCGGGTTCTCCTTGGGGTAACGATGCCCCCGCCGCACCCGAACACCCGCTCTGATGCCACACTACGGGCCGGCAGGACAGCTTTCCACTGCAAACTCCCAAGTTGCGGCCACACAAACCGTTTGGCTGCCCAGTAGTCCAGCGGATCTTCAACTGGGGGGGCGAGTGCATCTGGACCGGGAGAATGATGGCAAAGAGAAAACAGCTCCCTTCTGCAGAGGTGGTGGAGCCTTGACTGGCTGCAATGGGATGCGGCCACTGGCGCTGCTGCTTCGGCGGCAGGGTGGACCACCACATCTGAGCCATTTTCTCCCAGGCCACCGGATGGTGACGCTGCATGTGGTTTACGCAGGGCCGTGGTGCCAACGTTAGCTCCCTGCCACGCTTCCCCTTTCTGCCTACAGATTCTACAATATACCCATATTTTGGCTCCTCCGGTGTCTTAGCAAAGAACTGCCACAAACCGCCGAGTAAGCTGAAATTTTACCGCCAACGCTCCGCACTGAGTGACTACTGCCGCCGCTGCCTCGCTGAGCCCCTGTGCCGCTACTTTCTTGGACCTGCGAGGCGGGTTTTCTACCCTGTGGCTGTTTGGCTCCCGACCTTGCACTGCTGCTACCCTGCTACTCCACGCCACACAACCCACTTGCTGGCTGCGCCGCTGCCTGACGCGCAAGCTTTACGCCCTCTTCTCCTGACGATGAGAAGCCCCTTGCCTCACACGGCTCCCAAGGCGGTCGGCTACATCATCATCTAAATTTTTGTTTCATCGTCACTGCTGTCCTCATCACCGGTCCCTTGGTATGCAAAGAGCTGACCCCTCACAACATGACCTCCCATGGCCACTCCAACATCTATACTTTGCCACCTACTGCAAGAAGCAGGCGATATTGGCCCATTTCTTCGCTGCCAAGTAGCTGCTGACTGCCCTCCTCAAATTGTTCATCCTCGCTATATAGTGCGCTGAGCCCAGACCACATAGTAGATCTCGGGCTGAGGGAACCGGGAAGGGGACAGAGGCGGCTGAGGACAGGTGAGGCCGCTGACCCGCTCCCGGCCATGCCAACAAAGGGGATGTGTCTGACGTCCCACCGACTCTTGGCTGGGGTTGTCAGATTCATCTGGGAGGAAGTGGATGACCTAGTCAACCCAAATCAAGAACCATGGTTGCTGAACAACACACGGCTGCTAATGACAGCGCATTTTGTGGCCTCACCGAGTGACCCCTGCTGGCACGTCCCCTTGCTGTGCTGCGACCTGGCCCTGTTCCAGGAATGTTTGTGCCTCTGCCACTCGCAGGTGCAGAGCCCCCCACCTCTCTGTCGGGACATACTGTTTGTTCTAAAATTACAGACACTGTTTAATAAAGATATCTGTATATGATAATACAACACCCTGTATTTGACTCCAAATGAACCCAGTAACAAGCTTGGGTTTAAACCCCTTGGGTTATAAATTGCGCTCCACAAATGGCCAGGGAAAAAATTTTCTTTGTAGTGTCGTTTAAAAACTCTGTGTATTTTACTGAATATAAAAGCACAAACAGGCTTAATTAACCTTCGTTTTTGAATTATGCTACAGGTAAAATGTCTTCTTTGGGGGGTGAAAAAGAACGTTTCTTTTAGAGACCAAAAACACAGAACAACGCTTAAATAACCCCTGGATGTAAATGCGCAAAAGAATTGAGCAGCCAAAAATGAAGTGGGATTTGTATTGTAAAAAAAAGCTTTTTCTTTAAATGAATACAACAGGAACTGGCTTAGATCCCACTTGGATATTGGAATGTATATGCAGCCCGCAGTGGGCGCACACTGGATTTCAGATCCAATACCCCAAAAAATTAGAAATAGAACATTAAGAGAACATCCTGAGACAAGCTGAGACAACCCCACAGAAATCGCTAAAATAAAAATCAATTCTTCAGTAAGAGCTATCAGCCGCGCACACCTTCCCTGATCAGTACAGTGAGAGGAGTATGACTCCCAGCGTTGCGGCCCGGACATATATAGTGCGATGACGTCACAGAATCCCGCCGGTCCCCTGATTGGCTTCATCTCTGCAACATGTCATGCAGGCTATGCCCTTTTCTTCCCCCGAGTGCTTTGCCCCATGTTGGCCCCTGTCTCGCAGCCATTTTATCAATCAAAACACACTTTTGTTCACCCGAAGTACCCCAAACTTCGACTTCGTTCAGAACCGAAGTTTTCCTGAAATTCTAAACGAATTCCACTTCGTTAGAATCAATTCGCCCATCTCTATAAATAACCCTAATCTTGCTAATCTTTCTGGGTACTGTAGTCCACCCAGTCCTTTTATTATTTTTCTTGCCCGCCTTTGTACCTGTTTAAGCTCTACAATGTCTAGGGTTACACTTACGGTTACAGTTAGGCCCCGTTCACACGGCTTATTTGCCGACGGATTGGCGCCGTACTGCGCGCCGGATTTGCGCTGCAAATACGGCGCCAATCCGTCGGAGAAATTACGGTAATCCACTGCTCTCATAGAGAACAGTGGATTCCGTCGCTCCCCCCCCCTCAGCAAATCCGCCGCGGGGGGAGAAAGTGACATGCACATTATTTACGGTGCGGACGCGCCGTAAACAATGCATTGTCTATAGGGCCGGGAGCGGCGCCCCCGCCGCGCTCCGGCCCTGCCCCCGTCCCACCCCTTATTCACGGCGATTTGTGCGCTCAATACGGCGCACAAATCCGTGGGGAATAACCCCGGGGTGAACACGGCCTTATGGTCGCCAAAATCTATTTGAAGCACTTGCAGTCAGGTTGGATTTGATCTTGACCAGAATCAGAAATTCAACACTATTGGAGAATTTGTTGTTTGTTAGGGTATTTCTAAAAAAAAGCTTGACCCCATTTGGCACTATGTTGGCACTTTGTGGCGAAGTATGACACTATAGAAGTACTGCTCTCTACTATGTTCGCACAATTACTGAGCACTGACTGGACACTCTACATTTTAGTTACATGTTAAAAATGTAGGAAAATGAAGAGGTGTTGCTTATAAGCACTAAGGGCGACTTGTATGAATGGGGCTGTGGCAGTATTCTGGTGTGATTAGACCCCAAAAACCTGGCGCAGCCTTGTTCTATAGACATATGAACAGTCAGGCACCCAACTTTGGAGCATTCTGTGATAGGTTTGACACTTGTGAATGCGCCACAGATGTGGGGGTGTTCTGGGAGCGTTTTGCACCAGATTCGTTGGATTATACACATTTATGAATGTGGAATGCCAAAAATAGGCGCATAACTGTGAAAATAGCTAGTCCAAGTTAAAAGTGATCTAATGGAGGCCAAAGTTGTTGTAAGCAAACTAGATTGGTCAATAGGCCAAAAAATATCAATTATTTCTTAACTTAAAAAACAGGCGCATTCTAGCGCTTGTACCACACTTCTGGCTCAGGTAAATCACTTTGAAAGTGCTCTACCTGTTCCAGCAGTAATGTGCCTGGATTTGCCATAACAAAGCTCTAAATCTTTAAACATTCTTTTATTAAAGAATTGAGCAGTTGACAAATAATACAAACTGAAAGATATCATAAAAACAATAGAAGAACGTACTGTCACAAAAGGACAATAACTGAATAACCGATAATAACAATCATGGGTATTCGGACATAAACAAAAAACATTTTGTTGAATAATAATAATAAACATGCTGTTTAGATAGAACAAAATAATTATTGTACTTTCAATAGATGCACATAACTAGAAAAAAAACCATAGATTCCAAAGAGATTTTCTCTTATTACAGAAAATAAGGAGGTCAAATTTAACTTTATTCACAGTCACAATTGAGATTAATTCTTCTGATAACCTCAATTATAGAGAGGGGCTTAGGTTCTTTCCAAATTGAATGCAATAGCTGTTCTGGCTGCTATAAGAGTGTGAAAAAGAATTGTGCGGAGGGATGATGGGAAGTCACAAAAACCAATATCTAAAACCGCCAAGTTCAGGAGTCAAAGTAAAGGAGAGTTAGTAATTTCTGAGAGAAGATTTAGAGACTGAATTCCAATTTTTGAATGATGGACACCCCCACCAGACATGTAGCATGGTGCCTTGTTGACCGAAACCTCTTCCAACATTGATTCTGAGGATCTGGGGAAACCCATCTTAGCTAACCTTGAGGGGGGTAAGAAACCACCGTAGGTGGATCTTAACCCATGGTTTCTTTATGGTTTATGCCCCTCGATAAAGTGGAAGAGATGGTTTGTGCTTGTGTCCATTGACCCTTCGAGACTTGGGAGGATAACTCCTTTTCCCATTTTCAACATAGTCGGGAACTTGGAGGTGGGCTCTTTGGCCAAATATTGTGTGGTATGTGATAGAAAGGCCTTTTCGAACCCCTTTTTTTTTGCAAAGAGAAAGTTGTGGAAATCCGGATGTGTGGGTCAGGTGACTGGCCTTTTTATAGTTTGGATCCAATGTCTTATTTGCAGGAACTGATAAAAAGTTGAGCGAGGCAGAGAAAAAGAAGTAGAGATATGTGTAAATGAGGGAGGTTTTCATCCTGAAAACAGTTGGTAAATTGTGAGGTTTCATGCTTCTGCCATGTTTTTAAATGTAAGGGTATCTTTCCCAGATTTAAGAGTTTAAGGATATATCTCCCTTACGAAGGATGATCCAAATTGTTAGGTATGACGTAAGTAGACCAAAGTTTAAGTAAGTCTTTATTGACTAAGTGAAGAGGTTGGCAAGGGGCCCCAAGTAATGAAGATTTAAGATGGTACTCTAGGGGATGGGGTTTGTAAATGAATGAGATTCTATTTGAGACCACATGTTAGAATCAGATTGGCGCCATAAGTGAAAGGCTTGCTCAAGCAAAATAGCCACGTTGTAAGCAAGAAGGTTGGGGGGTGCTATTCGTCCATGCGTGTTGCTGAGGAACAAGGGGTCTCGTTTGGACTCGGGCTTTTTCCCACACCAAATAAAGGTAGAGAAAAGTTTTTGGGAATTTAAAATTCATTGCGGTAGGTATAAGATGGGGAATTGCTCTGCAGATGTATATGTTTTTCGGTAGCAATGACATTTTAAAACGCATTAATTTCTTGCTATCCAAGATATTTTAAAAGGGTTGCTAACCGTTTGATTTCGACTTCTAAATCAGACAAAAGGGAATTATAATTCAAATAAATTTGTACGGGGAAGGGGAAGAAGTGACTTTATACCTAAATAATCGACTTCATCTTCAGCTAGCTTGAATGTAAAAGGGTTTTTAAAGGGCCCATTTTGAGATTTGGATTATTTATAGGAATAATAGATGACTTTGTGGTGTTTAGTTTGAAAATAAGATATCATAGAAAAGTAGAGAGGATATTTAGGATGTTAGGAATTGGGGATTGTGGATTTGAAACAATTAACATAATGTCATCTGCATATAGACTTATTTTATGGTTAGTCTGGTTAACTAGGAGACCAGATATACGTGGGTTACTTCTAATATGTTCAAGCCAGGGGCTCGACACACAAAACTTTAAATTAGCGGGGATAGAGGACATCCTTGACGGGTGCCGTTAGTTAGGTCAAAAGGGGAGGAGAGAAAGCCAGAGTTGAGAACAGATGCTGAAGGTTTTGTATAAAGGGTTGTGATTGCATCAAATTATAACCAGTAACCCAATTTAAATAAAGGGACTCGTTTAATGAAATGCCAGTTGACTCTATCTGAAGTTTTTTTTCAGCGTCAAGTGACAAAAAGCTACATCTGTGTCCGATGTTCCTGCAATTTCTACCAAGTCCACCCAATCGACGTTTTGCATCTCTGGCTTGGCGACCTTGGAAAAAACCCCATTTTGATCTTTAGTATAAGTTTGGGGGTAAAACAGTATTAAGGCGAGAAGCTAATATTTTTGCATAAATCTTAATGTCTGTATTCAATAATGAGATTGGTCTATAGTTCGCAGTGTTGTCAGTAGGTTTACCTGGTTTCGGATTTGTTGTGATGTGGCTAATAAGAGCTCCTTTGGGGGATCACGGGAAGTGGCAATTACATAAGTCAACTAAATGGGGAGAAAGAATTTCTGAGAACAAGCGATAATACTCGTTTGTAATGCCATCAGGTCCAGGGGCTTTATTCTTTTTTACTATGACAAATGGCATGCTCAACCTTGCTAAGGATATTGGAAAAGTTTGTTTTTCTTAATGAGTGGGGGAAAGAGTGCGGTAAAGATATAGAGGTGAGGAAATTATTTTTATCACAGTCTGAGGAGCAGGAATATTCTCAGATGACTGAAGATTATAGAGATTGGCGTAAAAAGGGATCCCAAATTGTTCAGCAATATCTAGTGGATTAATGAGTTTATTACCTGAGGAGGAAGTCAGAGGGGGTTATTCTAGATTTAGCGTGCTGAACTTTGATTCTTCTGGCCAGTAGTTTTGTGGGTCTGTCTCCTTGTGTGTAAAATTCCCATTTCATTTTTGCGAGATTAAATTCGTATTTTTGTAGATACAAAATACGTAAATCTTTCCCTTTAAAGGGAAAAGCTAAATTATTCTGTTTACTCGGCGATGGATTAGCTTTAAAATCCGCCTCCAGGTTTTTGATATTAATTTAATAGGTTATTGAGAGAAGATTGGTATTTCTTTCTAGATCTATTTAGCTAGTTGAATAAGGATACCACGAATAAATGCCTTATGGCACACCCATAGCATTGAGGAGGAAGAAGCAGGGGAGTATTAAATTTGAAAATAATTTTAAGTTGTGATTTTAAATAGGTGACATTTTCTGGATTTTTGAGGAGAAAGTTGTTTAGTCTCCAGAGGGGGTTTCTGAGGGTTTTGGTACGAAGTCTCAAGGATCATATCTACTGGTGCATGATCAGACCAGGAAATTTGATCGATGTCAGAGAGAGAAGTTGTTTTTAGTAAATTTTTATCAATTATAAAAAAGTCTATACGGAATGGACCTGTTTAGGAGAGGAAAAAAGTGTAGTCTCTTTCTGTGGTATGCAAATAACGCCAGATATCGTGAAGCTCTTCCTCTAGTAAGAAAGAGTAACGATCAGGTGTAGATTTTCCTTTCGATCTAGAGCGGTCTATGTCATTTTTTACCACTAATTTGAAAATCACCACATACAGTAAGTCCCCTTTTCTAACGTTCTTAGCTGTGGTGATGACTTTTCGGATAAAAGGAATTTGTTTTTCATTAGGCGAGTATAGTGTAACAAGAGTGTAAGGTTTGGAATTAATTTCACAAATCAATATAATGTATCGACCTTCTGGATCTATAATCTTTTGTTGTAAATTAAATGAGATTGAATTTCTTTACTAAAATTGCGACGTCCGCTTTCTTTTTAGAGGCGTGTGAGTGGAAGATGAAGGGGAATTTAGCATTTTTCAATCTATGTGCATCATGGGATAATAAATGTGTCTCCTGTAAACAAATAATATCAGCTTTGGATTTAGTTACATCTCTCCACAGCAAAGAGCGCTTAAGCGGGGAGTTTAAAACCTTTCACATTGTAGGTCCCCAAAAATTTAACGAATAAATGAGATATATAAAAATTTTGGAGGACCGCAATACATTATCAAGGAAATGCTGAAAACGTCAAAGATGCCCAAAAATTTGGAAGCAGTGAAACAAAAATCCACGAAAACTATAGAAAGTTTCAGAAAAAAACTTAGAAAATATAAAAACATAACATTACAGAGAATTTTACCTTCGGAAGAACACAAAGGCAATTCCTGCCTTGGAACCTGTAAAAAAAAACACGAAAAGCAACAAAACGGACATCCTTCTGCCAGTCATATTCGATTTTGGAATTAAGACTTAAAGAATACTGAAAGAGGGTCAGTTCCTGCAGTTTTGAACGAAGTCTGGATGTTTTATCGGACCACAGAGTGTGATCATCTCTGACGTAATGGTTTTTTTGGGGCTGGCTGGAGTCACTGGAGCAAGCAGGTTCGCTTCTTAGAATAGTCCAAATTCTTCTGGCGAGTTGCAGTATATTATGTCCTTCTCTAGAGATTATAAGTTGACCGGAATCCCCATCTATAAACAATCCCTTGTCCGAAGAATCTTTGTGAAGGTTGGGAACTGTTTCCGCCTTTCTCGTATGCGCAGGTCAGGGAAAATTGATATAGCTTGAAAGCCCTGTAGGACTCCCACTTTGCGGAGCGCACGAAGGAAGTCTTTCCCTTTTTAATTTATAAAAGTGGATGCGTGCTATTGTGTCCCTTGGACTTTAGGAAATTCCCCGGCTTGGGGATTCTGTGGAATCCTGTCCCAATTTGAGATCTTGTTTAGTGCTGTGGGAAGGGTGAATTCCAATGAGTCTTAGTAAGCATTTAATTCATCGAAAAACAGTTTCAGGAATACCTCGAATTTCACTTATTAAGCCTTGATCTTTTCTTCAAGGTCCAGACTCTTTTTGGAGAGACGTTTTACCTTCCTCCTCTAGAGCACTATTAGCATCTATTTAAGGGTGTTTATGGGAGTTTGCAAATTCTGCCATTTTAGATTCAATATGTCTGTTTTTTGTTGCAGGAGAGTGAAAATCACTGTTTAAGTTCCAGACATCATTTGGGTTCAAGTCAAGTGGGAGTGTGGTGCGGAAGAAGAGAAAGAGGCTGCAACGTATTATTGTTAGGGTTGCGCTTCAAGAGGTCTTGCTGTTCGATATCTCAGATTCCGCCCTGGAGGAACAGAGCGCGAGGGTGAGGGATTATTGTAGACCTCTTTTAGTAGTGGTGCTTCTTCGGCAGTGAAGAAAGTAAAAATTTCAGGAAAGTTTTGCGGGTTGTTTCTTTTGGGTTTTTCTTATTTGTGCCTCCCAATGATTCCTTTCTTGTAATAGCGATCTGTGAAAATGTTTCCCCAAATAGGTTGTGATATCAGTAGAATGGTATATAAATGAATGCCGTCAACCTTTGGATTTGTTAGGTGTTAAAATAGATTAAAGGGACAACTCAAGAGGTGAAACATTTTCAGCTATTCGGTGCTACGGAGGAAGTTTTCAGTTGCTTTAAAGAGGTCTCTAAATGGTTGGGAGTGGGGGGTTTGCATGAAGGAATAGAGTTTGCACTTGGGGTAGAAGGGGGTAGCTTTTGTTGTGAGGGCAGTTAATGTCACTGAGACAGTAATGAGGTTGCACGGGATAGATTAGGTAAAGTCCAACACCAGTTCAAAGTATAGTGACAGGTTTGAAGTAAAGGAAGCAAATATCCCTCTGAGGGATGCAGAATCTTCCCTTTGTCCAACTGAAAGCAGACAACTTCAGTAACACGAGAAACCCAGCTGACAGGATTCTTAAAAATGTTAATTAAGCAGACAGTGTCTGATTTCAACCTCAGTTGATGGAGACTTATTAAGGGGTTGATACTTCAGGCAGGTGGATAATAATATGCTAGAGAGTCATAGAGTTATAGGTAACCACTGTGGTTTGTTGCAATTACTAGTAACAGTAATAGGGTATAGCTGTGAGAGCTGGCACTTTTGTAATAGACACAGTCTCCAGGAGCCTGACAAGACTGTCAGGTCTGTTTAGCACTGGGGCCTCTCTGCACTGCAGTTTTTGACTGTTGTGAGGGTGCACTCTGATGTTTTCAGGGGGGCCCGGTATGTCAGCAGCAGTGGGGATAGATGAGCTGGTAATCAGATCTTGTATGCACCAAACTTATTGTACCAGCCTGTGCTTGATCCCCTTGCAGTCAGGGTAAATCTCAGTTATTGAGGCAGCAGAGTAAGAGGGTGAGATGTTGCCACATAGGGCTTTCAAAGACACTGACTGTCAGTAATGGTGTGGAAACCCTGATATGGGCAGACCCCAAAGCCCTGGAGAAGGGATGTGCCACTGCAAATGTCCCCAAAACAGATTCCTTATATTGCTGTTGCTCTGTCTGCCTCATGACTGTTCATTTTTCAGGCAAAGGAGGAAGCTTGAGAAGCTGCGCAGGCCTCTGATGAAAACTCTGGTTAATTCTGGAAAGGATTTTGATTGTAGATAGGTTTTTTGCTCAGTTCTTCTTCCCTGAATCAGAGGGGCAGACTGTGTGTCCAAAAGACTGAATATTGGGCTTTTTTTGAGCAGATTTGGACTGGCTTCAGAGGAGCTCACGGAGATGTGTCTAGCTTTCAGTGCCATCAGGCCACGCCCCCCAAATCTCTAATCTATAGCTTTTTGTAAAGGTTGTAGTGCTCCCCGCCTTCGCACGCCCCCGAAATCAAAGGACATTACAAAGTGCCGCGGGTACCCGGGCTATACGACGGGGCTGCCGTAGATGCAGGGTAAAGACAGCATAAACTTCTGCCTCAGCCCTGTTCCTACTTGTCCCCCTATGTTACTCTCATGCTCGCCTAAAACAAAGGATTTTTTTCATGGAAAAGCTGATGGAACATGAATGATTCTCTGCAACCAACAGGGAAATGCACTGAAGCTCAGGGCTGCATGAAGCATGTAATTGTACTGTAGTAGCACATGGATCCTGATGGGTAAAACCAACAGGGAAGTCGTCTTTATCATGCAACAGAGCAATTACCAGAAACATCTGCCAATGTGATGATGGAGTATTTTTAAGAAAAAGTAAAAGATGCAGCTCTGCAACAAGTTATATATATATCTCCATTGATCTCAGGATGACAGTTACTGGCATTGCCTGCAGATATAGTGAGAAGTGAGTCAATCAATGTCCACACAAGTCCTACCAGCCCTGTCATCTAACTGAACCTATAAAACTTACCATAAGTAGATTTCATAGTACCCCACAGTAAAATAAGATGGGCCCCCACCACCAACTGAAACAAAGCACCTTAAGTGGCAATAATAATGATGTAATAACAGTACCACATATCAGGGAACCAGTATATGGAGAAAAAGAAAAGACAGAGACTAGAGCTCCCCAGCACAATAATGCAACTTTATAATCACTAGGACATATACAAATGTCTACTAATCTGTAGGTGTTATGCAATAGAAGGCACAACACTCCATATAGTAATATAGTATTGGGAAAGCGTCTACTGTCCTCTGGCATATGGCAGTGGCAAGGATTCCAAATTATAGATGTATAGGGTTTTGGTGAACCTCAAACCTCTTGTGCTATAATCAAAGTCAGCTCAGGACATCCACAGTATGATAAATAAATAGTAAATTTATTTGGATAAAAGAAACAACATGTTCCATGTAAAAACCCCTGGAACCTGAAGAAGTGTTTTTACACGAAACGCGTTGTTTCTTTTATTCAAATAAAATTCTTATTTATTTGTTATACTGTGGATGGCCTGCACTGACTTTGATCCTAGCACAAGAGGTTTGAGGTTCACCATAAACCTGTATCTACAATATTAGAGAACTAACATAATAGTACTAGAAAGCCACCAATGTGGTATTCCCTAAAAAAACAATTTAAAGTTTTTCCACCTTTCTCAACCCTTGGGTCCCATAGCAGCTCAAGCTGAAAACTACTCTATATAAACATTTATATACAAATCACCCTCTAACTGGGTTAGATTTCAGGTTAGTTGCAATAAATGAGACGCAAGACTGTATGTATACTAATTATCTCTAACAATATTATCTTTTGTTTACAGATAAGCAATTGCTTTCACTCCTTGTAGCAATTATATCTTGGTTTACAGAAGAATAAATAACTTGAACTTTTTAATGTCTCAACTAGTTATAGGGGATCTTAAAGGGGTTGTCTCACTACAAGGATTGCTGCTTTTAAGGTTAAAGATCCTGCAAAAAACAAATCACTTTGCAATATATGTCCATTAACAGTGTCCCACCTATTCCTGAGATATCCCCTCGTGTATGGGCTGCATCAGCTCTTCAGGTCGCTATAGCTACAGATCTGTTCAATCTCTCCTGATAGGCTGCCAGCACTGGTTGCTATAGCTACAGACCTGGTGTCCTCAGAAGCCAGTAAACACGCCCCTGACTTCAAAAATAAAACTGAGAAAACAGGTCAGAGGTAAGATGAATTAATATAGTGAGACAACCCCTTTAATATACTAATCACTGCTATAGACCCACCCACAGTCTGATGATACCAAAGTAGATAAAAAGCTGCTTGTGACTCAGTGAAACAGCATCGTGAGAAAATCCTTTTAATGTTATTCATATACTATACTGGAGAAAATTTTGGAGCTGTATTTTCTCAAATAAATCACTATATGAACAGCCAGTTCAGTGTCAGAGATGGACAGAGAGACAAACAAAGGTATCTCATACTATAGCATTGAGAATAAGGATGGGAAAAGTCCACTGAAGTCATAACCTGCAGCTTCATATGTCATGGAAGAAGGTCTTAAAAAGAAAACGAGTAATACAGAAGTCAGCTGTCACATCAGAGGAGGTACAGTGGGACCTGACTGCCACCCAGCCCACTGTCCCTGCCTACTTGGCGTGCTGCCCTAGGAGGCAGACCCCAACTGGACGACAGCCCCTACGCTGCTAAGTGCAGGGCCATTAATGAAAACACAGAGTCAATCAGTCCGGGTCAGTAACGGTCGGGAACGCCAAAGCCACAATCAGAAACCAGCAGAGTAAACGGGTAACAAGCCAAGGGTCAAACACGAGCGGTAACGTGGTACAGAAACGGAGGACAAAACGTAGTCAAAAGGCAAGCCAAGGTCAAATACAAGGAACACAATACAAAGAAGCACAGGGAAACACAAGGGGAAACCTTTGACAGGAAAAGCCTGGAGGAACTGAGGAGGTTTAAAAGCTCTGCCCAGACACCGCCCCCACAGCTGATTGGTGCGGCATCCGGGCCCTACGATTGGTCTTGAGAGACACACCCTCTGCTGGGAGAGGCTGCAGAGCTGTCAACTCCAGGCTCAGGGTGTGGTCCCAGGCCAGAATAATTAACCCTCTCAAGTCATTGCGTTAAACGGATGCAAGGCTGCCCAGACAAACGTATCCTGACATCAGCTATCAAAGATACATAGGAGCACAACAGATAACACAGTCATCCAGACCCTGGATAACATAAAGCTATGCCACGCATTGAAATGGAGCACAAAAAGCGTTGTACATGGTAACAAGCAGCAGAGAATGTGTAATTTTATATCATGCCAATACCAAACAAGCAGTCACGTAGCCGAGGTCTTGCGGCGACGCTTAGCATTTAGCGTTCGTGTTACAGATTGGCACAGTCTATGCTTCCTTCCATGCTGGGATCTCTCACCAACTCTGTGCTCTAGAGAAGCATCATCCCTTGTCATCGGCATCATTTGTTGTAATTAAATGCTCTGGCTAAGCTGCCAGCTCTGGGCATCCCAGGAATGTGCAGACTTTCCTTCCAAACAACTCCTCAGGGCTTCCTGCAGTTTACAGATCCTCCTGGTGGCCAATGAGCCGGCAAGGAGCAGTTGGGTGACAGTGCTGGATCATAATTATTTCATGTGCTCACTCAGTGTGTCCTGGAGGAGTGTGGCATTATACAGGTGGAGCGGGCGTCCCTTCTGCTTCTACTATGCAGAGTCTTATCAGAATGAAATCTGTCCAGTGTAAAGGAAGGATAATGGGGGAAATAGGAGAAACACAATTTTTACAGTCATAAACCAGGAAGAGCTTCTGGAGCATGGAGGGTCCCCAATTTATCAAATTAAGATGGGGTATTGGATACGGCAATGATGCATAGAGAAAATAAATGATTTAGAACCAATAGAAAAAGTTGGCTGAGATACACTGATTCCTCCAGTTACAATCTGTGGCAGGTGTGATTGATGGAAGATCCAACCATAAACATTGTAAAACCTGCAGTGCATACAGTCATTGGTGGTCTAGTAACACCTCTCTACAGTACAGTGCAGTACTACATGTCCTGTGCTACTGTTACATGTATTAGTGAGGTGCATGCAATGATTAGTGGTCTAGTAACACCTCTCTACAGTACAGTGCGGTACTACATGTCCTGTACTGCTCTTACATGTATTAGTGAGGTGTATGCAGTGATTGGTGGTCTATAGCACCTCTCTACAGTACAGTGGGGTACTACATGTCCTGTACTGCTCTTATATGTATTAGTGAGGTGCATGCAGTGATTAGTGGTCTATAGCGCCTCTCTACAGTACAGTACAGTACTACATGTCCTGTACTGCTGTTACATGTATTAGTGAGGTACATGCAGTAATTGGTGGTCTAGTAGCGCCTCTCTACAGTACAGTGGGGTACTACATGTCCTGTACTGCTCTTAAATGTATTAGTGAGGTGCATGCAGTCATTGGCAGTCTATAGCACCTCTCTACAGTACAGTACAGTACTACATGTCCTGTACTGCTGTTACATGTATTAGTGAGGTACATGCAGTAATTGGTGGTCTAGTAGCGCCTCTCTACAGTACAGTGCAGTACTACATGTCCTGTACTGCTCTTACATGTATTAGTGAGGTGCATGCAGTGATTGGCGGTCTAGTAGCGCCTCTCTACAGTACAGTGCGGTACTGCATGTCCTGTACTGCTCTTACATGTATTACATGTAAAAAAAAAAAGTGCAATTTCTTTTGTTTCTTCTATGATGTTTAGGATATGTGATGAATTAGGTAATATATTAATAGATCAGACTTGATGCAACAATATCAGTGGACTTGACCACTACGGGGCTTGATCACTTGTACACCATTCTGCATTATATAAATAATGCAGAAGAGTGTACTAAGATGGCGGTGCTATTGCTTCCTGCTTGGGGAAAAAAGTAATAGAAACCTTAGCATGATGGCTATAAAATACTTCATTAGGTTTCCAGCTCCCTTGGTAACCAGTTTGCATCCCAGCATGCCGTCTGTAGAGATAAACAGCAGGAATTGGAGTTGGCTCTGTTACCTGCTGTTAGCGACAGGTGTCAGCTGTAATTGGCAGCCGGCACCCACCATCTATGTAGCGGACTTGCTAAGTAATCTTGCTACATAGGACCTTGCCAACAATAGGATGTACCCATAGGTCCATTGTTTATAAGGAGTTGCATTAAGTTGGGTGACATTTTGGGACCTTGTAACTAGTGTTGAGCGCTTTTTCTCGCCAAAGTTGAAATCGGCACGGGGTTTCTGGGGATCGAAATTTCCAGATCATGCGATAATTAAGGTTAAAATCTGTGCATCATCTATTAAGATAGCGCCTTTTTCGGCGCTTCCTGTAATTTTGGCGGCCAGCAAATCAGATTACAGAATAGAGCAGGGTGAGATGTGTGTGCGACGTCATGACTGGGATGTGTATAGTTGCGATTGGCTGGAAAAATCACATGACCTCGTTTTACATAGAACAGCGTTTCCTGTTTCAGCCTCAGTGTCTCTCAGCGTCTCATAGGGATAGGACCTGCGCTCTGCCTGTGGCCAAACAGCTCAGCGAAATTAGTCTATTTCTGCACAGAGAAACCTCTACTATTAGCTGTGATCCTTCCAATTTAGTTAGATTAGAGATTTGAAGATTTTATGTGGTTAGCTAGAGAATTTTAAAGCAGCATCTACCGCTGTAAATTCACAGCGGGAGGAGCGGGGGGGGGGGGGGGGCCCGCGGGCGAACACAGACAAGCTCTATCTATAAAGAACACTGGATAAAGTTCACAAGACTTAGTGTAGACATTGTAGTGGAATATCTTTATTATTAACAGTTTGCTATTGAAATATTTCCTGGATATTGGGCAGCCTGAACTTATATTGGATAAACATCATTTCTAGTAACTGCAGGTCTCTTTGTTAGCTGCAAAACTCCACTTTTATTATCAGTATACATTTCAGATAGGTGTTCATTTTCAATTTTACCCATTACACCTGTGACTTTTGATATATCCACCTTGCAGTTAAATTACAATACAGCAATCTTGTAGTCAGCACAGGTTGTTTGTTGCCAAAAATACCGTGTATCGTACGAAAAACATCCCAGTTACGTGTTTTTGATTTTGCGCACCCAGCACTGTTCATTGACGCAGCATCCACGTAAATCTTAAAACAGCAATTCTATATTCACCACAGGTGAATTGAAAGGTGCAAAAAATACCGTTTATTATATCAAAACATAACAGTTACGTGTTTTTTGACTTTTGCACCCAGCATTGTTCATTGACGCAGCATCTACGTAAATCTTAAAACAGCAATTCTATATTCACCACAGGTGAATTGAAAGGTGCAAAAAATATCGTTTATTATATCAAAACATAACAGTTACGTGTTTTTTGACTTTTGCACACCCAGCATTGTTCATTGACGCAGCATCTACGTAATCTTAAAACAGAAATTCTATATTCACCACAGGTGAATTGAAAGGTGCAAAAAATACCGTTTATTATATCAAAACATAACAGTTACGTGTTTTTTGATTTTTGCACACCCAGCATTGTTCATTGACGCAGCATCACTTAAATCTTAAAAAAGCAATTTATATTCACCACAGGTGAAATGAAAGGGGCAAAAAAAAATGTTTATTTTCCCAAAAAAATAAACAGTTTCGTGTTTTTTGACTTTTGCGCACCCGCATTGTTCATTGAC